>JAAAKL020000402.1:0-43220 GCA_010016065.2 Carybdea cf. marsupialis auct. non (Linnaeus, 1758)
TTATCCGTTGTTTTGATACCATAATGCTGTAGGATCTTCCAGTGCATGTAAGCCGCGGCGTTGTTGTGCCTTTTGGTGTATTCAGTTTTGGCTAACTCGGGGCACCCAGACAAGATGTGATCAATGCTTTCATCAAACTTGTTGCATAATCGACAGAGAGGATTTGTTCCGTCCTTAATGATTCTGTGGTGGTACAATCTAGTGGCTAGACTTTGGTCTTGAGCTGCGATTATGAGACCCTCAGTTTCGGCCTTCAGCCCTGTACCCTTCAACCAATCGTTCGTTTGCTTATAGTCTACATCAGCTTCTTTGATTCTTGATGGATACTGCCCATGCATAGCTTTACTCTCCCATTTTCTCTTGATATTATCTAGGGCTTTGGATTTAGCATGTTGCTTCACTCTCTTAGCAAGTTTAGTCACTGACTCATTGTTCTTTTCGGCGATTTCATTAACACTCAGCTCTCGCTTGAATTTTGCAGCATAACTTTGAATTGAATACGACTTCTTCTTTTCCTCATGTTGGTTAACTAGCTTCAGGAATGGATCTTTCGATTTCTCCAGATATAACGCCAGGCCAATCGTTGTTGTCTTGTACGTGGCTTCAATTTGAGTTAATCCTCGGCCGCCTGATGATCTTGGCAAATACATTCGGTCTACATCTGACTTAGGATGGTGCATTCTTTCTTTAGTAAGGAGCTTTCTCGTCTTCCTGTCAAGGTTCCTAATGTCATCGAGTGTCCAGTTGATGATATTAAGGCTGTAAGTTACAACTGGTATGGCTAGGGTGTTAATTGCTTCGATCTTGTTGATAGCATTCAATTCACTTTTAAGGACCATTCTGATTCTTCTGTAATATTCTTTCCGGACCTTTTCTTTCATCTTCGAATGCTGGATTCCATCACCTTCATTTATCCCTAGATATTTGTAGGTTCCTTCTTGGTCCAGTTCTTTGATGGTGGTGTCTTGGTCTAGAATGATGTTTGATGTTTTCGATAATTTTCCCTTGAAAAAGGTGGCTTTGGCGCATTTTTCCAGTCCAAATTCCATCTTAATATCATCACTATATGTCTTGACGACGTCTAGCAGTTTCTTGAGTTGTTCATCATTCATAGCGTAAACCTTCAGGTCATCCATGTAAAACAGGTGGTTGATTTTCCTTTTGTTTATCTCAAATCCAAGCTTTGTGTTGTTCAAAAGTGTACTAAGTGGTGCTAGCGCAAGGCAAAAAAGGAGCGGGGATAGGGAATCTCCTTGAAAAATACCACTTTTGATGTTAATTCTTCTCGATTTCATTGTTCCACTGCTGTGATAGAGATGGAGGGTTGTTTTCCATTTCTTCATACTTGCATTTATGAAATTTATAACTATTGGGCTGATCTTAAACATCTCAAGGCACTTAATAATCCACGAATGGGGCACGCTGTCGAATGCCTTCTTATAATCAATCCAAGCTGATGACAAATTCCTGGTGCCTCTTTTGCAGGTTTCTAGAATCATCTTATTAATCATTAATTGGTCTTTGCACCCGTAACTTCCTCGTTTACAACCTTTTTGTTCAGTTGGTAACAGCTCGTTCACCTCCAAAAATGTATACGTTCTTTCCGTCAGGATGGATGTTAAGATCTTGTACATTGTTGGTAGACATGTGATAGGACGGTAATTCTTCGGGTTCTTGATTTCTTTGGTCTTCGGGAGGAGATATGTTAATCCTTCAGTCAGCCATTCAGGTCCATTTTCAGGATGCTTTAGGATGTCATTATAGGCTGCTATTAATTCATCATGTACACTCGTGAGGTTTTTCAGCCAGAAATTGGCTATTCCATCATTTCCTGGTGCTTTCCAGTTACTAGGTTTCATAATTGCAAGTACAACTTCTTCTTTTGTGATATCATTCCATATTTGTTGTTCCTGATTTTCATTCACTTTTTCTTGATCCTTGATCCATTGGGCTACGCTATTATGATTTTTGGTATCTTCCCAGATCTTACTCCAAAATTCCTCGACCTCTTGTATTTCAGGTGGTTCTTTAACCTCAATTGACTTTTTTCCTAGCTCACGATAGAATCTCTTAGTATCTTCTTTGAAGGTCTTGTTTTGTCTGTAAAATTGACTTCTCTTTTCAAATCTACGAATTCTCTGTGCTTTTGCTTGCATCTGCTGTTTGATTATTTCCTTAACTTCAGTTAGGTTTTGGTGTCTTCGGACATTGTATTTCTTTTCTATCGTTCTAATCTTACGATCTTTAACTCTGGAGCCTTTTTCTAATTCAGACAGGATGGATAACTCCTTTCTCTTCGTTTCAATATCTTTCTCAATCTTTAACTTCCAGGCAGGTGGTTTTCTCTTTCTGTTGGTAGTCGTCTTTCGAGGTTTGAGACCAAGTTCATCGGTGATAATAGCTGCAGCTGCATAAATCAGTTGGTTTAGTTCAGTAAGACTAAAACTCGCTTTCGATGTCTTAATCTGTTCTATTGCTTTATTAGCTCGTTGGATCATCCTTTTCGATTTCTTATCATTCTTGATCTTGGGTAGTGCAGGTCGTTCAGCCATATCTTCTGCTTGTAATACTTCCCATTTCCTTATGATGTTATTCCTCATTTCAGTTATTACCTCTTCGTCTTCAATTGGGTCTTTGTCATTCGTGTTGTTGTTGTTTACGTCAGTAGTGGTTTCGTTGTCATCTGCCATGCCTGGGTTACCCGAGTTAATTTCGCCATTCTCTTGGCTTGGTTCCTCTTGCGGAATTTCAGGGATTTGCAGTTGTTCTCGGACTTCGTTTTCAATAAGTTTCAGTTCTTCATTACATAGCCTGTGATTCTTTTCAATATCTCTTCTTACAGTTGCTAGCTTATTAGCATCCAAGTAGCATCTCTCAGTAGGGTGTTTATTTCTCCAGATGTTGTAGGTAGCTTTCGTTGTAGCTGTTGCTCTAGGATTCAATTTAGCTTGATAATAAGCTTCCATGACTTCTCTGTATTCTTCCCGTGACCATTTTTGTCTAGTTCCTTTTGGCGGATTTGTGATGTTCGCATTTAGAAGGCCTCTTTGAGCGGTAGGCTCTTCGGGGATATCTTCTAATACATTTGCTTCGGGAAGGTTTCGTCCAGTAGCAGACTTTTCGCCCCCATCCTGGTTGCCCGATGAGGGACGCGCACCTTGGTAACCCGCGCGACGTGCGATGCGGGATGATTTTCTTTTGGGTGTACTATCCATATTGATATTAAGAGTTGTAGCTCCCCAGATAGCCTAGCTCAGCTCATCCGCCTTCACCACCATCAAAGATATTTCCATCTCCTGCTGATAAAGCCGTTTCGCGTTTTTGCTGTTTAACCCAACAATCGGGACCCTTGCCGGGTACTGACAGCAGGATAGGCTGTGCCCGGGATTTGGAATCAGAGTTGCCTTCTCCTAGCCTTTCCCAACCAAGGGTATTACCCCCACAAGGCAGCAGGGTGGTTTTGAATTCGGAGTTTTTGACCTTCTCCTAGCCTTTTCCCCTCCAAGGGTTACCCCACAAAGGCAGCAGGGGGATTTGAAATCAGAGTATTTTGCCATCTCCTATCCACGTGCGCTGGCCAGGCAAGGTACCGCATGGAAGTACCATACAAAGCTGTAGGGAGACCAATTCTACCAGCAGGGACATGTTCCTTGGTCTAAGGGCCCTTGCTGGGGTAAAGTTCTACTCCTCTACACCCTTGCGGTTGCAGTTTAGTCTCATACCCAGGAGACTTATTATTATTATTATTATTATTATTATTAGCAACTGGTATAAAGGTTTTGCCTTCGATTCAGTATTCAGTGGAAAGGGATGCAGCATTCTTTGTTCCATGTTGCATATTTGGTGCTATTCCTTTGTTTACCAAGGATAGTTTTAGGGATTGCCTTTGTTTCAATGGAGACCTCTCCACTGGTTGTTTTTTGGATACCACTCATAACCTTGTCTTCCAGCTATAACCAGAAATCAGAGCCCTTGCAAGAGAAATGCCACACAGTGCTAAGTATTTGTCATCTGATATTGAAAAGGAAATAATTAAAATCATGTTCATGCTTCTAATGATAATAAATCAGATCTCTTTATGATCATGGTTGATGGAGATTATGATTAGAACAGCAAAGAAATCCGAAGTGTTGTAGTTCATTTTTTATGTTCTGAGATGGGGGAAATTGAAGAGAGAGAGAGCACTTAATGTTGGTGAGGAAGGTCGATCTGCCAAAGAAATAATTTAATCTGTGAGAGACAAACTTAATAGTGACATTGGTTTCAATGTATTAGTGTTGCAAGATTTTCATGGAGCCAATGTGATGTCAGATGAACAAGGAGGGTTACAGGCTCTTTTGTGAAAGAAATGTCCCTAATATTCATTGCTTTTGTTATGGACTGCACCTTGTTGTTGAAGATGTTATGAAAAACATTCCACAGTAAAGCAATATTTTGGACAAAAATGCTGTTTAAAGGGTTGCTCATTTGAACAGAGTGCCATGTTTATCAATGTATATTGCGTAGGGGAAAAGGTGTGTTCCATCATGACAACAGAAATACTATCATACTAAAGAAAGTGTGTACATTCATGGTGAAAGCACAGAATGGCTCTGCACCAGCTCTTGTGATGCTGTATCAAGTTGTTGCTGCAAGATTTTGCTACGACTGTGTTGAATGTTTGTTTTCAGCACTTCGTAAGGTAGATACTCCTCAACAAAGACATAAAAGTAGAAAATGAGAGTTGGACCTAACTTTTCTACAGTTTGAACGGCAAATTTTTAAGTTCATGTTTTTTGAGGATTTCTTGAAAATTTGGGAGTGTAGACCTAGAAAGATTTTCTTTATGTAGAGAAAACTTGATTGTACCTATTGTGAAAATTTGCCTATTGTTGTTAAATTCAATTTTTTAAATTGGAACTCTTGAACTATTTGAGGCACTAGTGTAACATAGTAACGCACTCAAGGCAAACATCCAGTGAATTTGTACAATGTCTTTTATTTGTTAGTTACCAGATGTACCCAAAGTATCTGTGCAATCAAATCCACCTTTAATTGGAAAGATCAAAGAAGTAGCAGAGAAGCTGTGGGATAATGAAAGAAGTATCCATGAAACTGGTAGGTTTCACCACTTTGTATTTCTTGTAGCATTTACCTTGATTTATGTAAAAATGCTTAGAACTAGCACTTTGCAATATAGCATATGTTTATATTCTCAAGGACAGAGCATCTTTGTGAGTTTGGAATTAGTATACTACGCAACATTTTTCTAAGGAACTTGTTTTTAAGCAAATGAACTGGATTTTAAAAATTGTTAAGCAATTTCTGTTCTGTACAAATATAAGCATAGGCAACACAGAGAATATTTTGTCACGAAACTAGAAAGAGAAACACTTTTAAAACAAAAGAAATATAACTTGAAGAAAAGAAATCAAAAAGGTCTTCTTTGTCATATCACATATCAAATGCTGCTTTTTATATTTATTTTTATAGATTCAAACACGTTTATTTTAGAATCAGTGAATGAAGTCAGTTAAACAACAAGATCATGAGCAAGTAAAAGCAAACATCTTTATTCGACATTTGTTTTACGAAAAAATTTCTCATTGTGGCAGGTTGGTATATTTAGTGCCTAGAGAAAATCGAGCAGCCAATCAGTTTGTATGTTGCACTGTTTGTACTAAGAACCTAAAAATATCACAAGCTCTTATGATACATAGATTTTGAACAGGACTTATTTTCTTATTCTCCCTTCTTACATAGAAAATAATTACCAAAATTATTTGAATCATATTATGCAGCCATTCAGCAACTTAAGATCCAGATACTGGTTAAAAATCAACAACTGGAAATGTGATCGAAATCCTAAGTTGCTTTTAAATATTGTTTATGTTTCCACATGGTCCAGTAAGTAAGCTTAATACTAAGTAATCTTACAATGGGAGAAGCATCTCTTGATATGTAGCCTTGACGAGTTTTTGCGTCATGTCATGATAAACTCTTCCATGTTATGATGTAATCTAGTTTATAGCAAATTTGATTGTTTGACAGCAAAGCTAAAATAATAAACTATAAGATTGATTCGGAGAAAGTGACAGGCTGCAGAGAGGAAATGTATACATAACACTTAAGTACTGAACAAAGGTTCTGGAATACAATATTATGACATGATGCCATATGCAGTCAAAACAATCAATTAGATGGACCTATATCACCTGTTTCAAGAAGGAAAAAGAGTATACAATGTAGTTTGGAAAAGTTAAAGGATAAAAGGATTGACTGCAGGATGGATTGCTTTCTAGATTGTCTCGTTCATGCATAGAGTTGGGCATTGAATTATTTATCACTTTGGTTTTTACTCCTTTCCTGGTGACAAAGTTTAACCCAGATAAAGAACAATTCTATAGTCCAGCATGTCCATGGTCATGTATATTGGTAATCATTATACCAGTGCATATCATTTGTTTTCACACTTTTGTCGTTTTGTTTCACTTTTATATTGGTTTGGCATACGGACGACAGAATAAGTAAACTCTTATAACAGTTTAATTATCTACCAAAATTATCTCTTTTATTAAATTTTCTAACGTGTAATGTACACGATATTCTATTTTTTTTATTTCACCAAATTATGTTTTGAATATGTATGCTTTGTGCAATCCAGTTTGATTATTGGTATGCCTAATCAAAGTGGGAGAAAAGAGATAGATTGTGATGGAAGGTTATGCAGAAGGTTAGAGTTGTGCAAATCTACGTATTACTTTAGTTGGAGCACAGAGGTCTTGCAGAATGAATACCGTTCCTGGTCTCAGTTGTGAAAGGGATGCCAGTGGCCACAAGGCAGCGAAGTATTAATGGAGAAACAGGTCAAAAATCGAACCAGTACATTTAAAAGTAAAAACTGGTAGAATTAAGGAGTGATAACAGGATTGACGGGGAAACTAAAACGTATCTAAAATGGATCCTGTGTCATATGAATAGGGCAGGAAGACCAGGGGCCATGAACATTGGCTTCGCTTCTAATAGCTGCTCCCGCTAGTTATCAAGAGCCTTGGCGGGACCTTATTAACAATAGCAAATATGTGATAAACATTTTGTTTCTATTAAAAACCACTCGTAAGTAACTCACATTTAATGCAAATACTTCTGCTAGACATTTGCCACACATACGAGAGAGGCAGATATTATCACGAGAGGTCATCGAGGTCATTGAGATCATAAAGGTCGTAATGGTCATTGTCCCCGGCAAAATTTATGTCGTAGGCTATATAGAGCTGCTATCGACTTCATAAATTTCCGTTTTGCTGCGGCAATTCTGATAGGGTCTGTTAGCTGCTTGTGATTTGTCGCCACAAATCCCTTTGGTAACATCGAAAGATTTCAAGAAGGCGTCGTTAGGAAAACAATATCTTTCAATCAAGATATCAGAGTCTCTTCTTTAAGAACGGGGTCTGATCTAGCACCGAACATTGGGTAACACCTTTCTTGTTTGATGTCCAAAGGTAATGGACACATCCTTTTAAACATATGTAGATGCGTTAATGTTTAACGGGACCACTGATAGCCGGACAACCTGCTTGCTACATTCACGCTGCTCGTTAACAAACAGAAGCGTAAGTAGAAGAGCATTGTGCACCCCCTCTGGTAGCAAATAGGCAGTGGGTTTATAAACAGAAGACATTAATCACCGATTCTACCAGACTGGTTTCATATCGAGCAAACAGCAGCGTAACAGAAGCAATTGTTGATGCCCCTAAGTTACAAGTATCAAGAAGATGTTTAGAAGGAAGATCCTGAAAAAGCAAGGAGGAAAATATGTAGAACTCAAAGGATAATGAGATCGCAAATATATGGGTTCAACCAGGTTAACATAGACGTGGGTACAGAGACCACATTGGTAATCATCAAGGGATGTATGTTGGAAGATTTATGTTTTGTACCATGAATAAACCATTTTTTACTAGGAAACTATTTTAAGGCTTTCATCGTTTCGTTTCAGCATTTAATAAAGATTTATCATCAGATACTAAATGGCTAAAAACAGTGATGAAGTCAGGGACGTTAAGTGACAAAGTAGCAGGTCTTACAATGCTTCTACAGGTAGTTTTTTCAATGTTCTTTGTTGGAATATCGTATGAATTTAGGTATCAAACAACAATTACTTCAAGAGCAGAAGTAGGTAGAGTGTAAAGTTTCAAGGAAATGCAAATATTTAGTCACGCTGTGCAGTTTACGGCCATATTGCTTATGTGAAATCGGCTTTGCATAAATGACTCTGTGCATTTTACACAGACTTTCAGTGGCAACTGGCTCCGCATTTTACCAATTTTCAATGGAACCAACAGTGCAATTTCTTCATCGCTTATCTCATGAGCTATGAGTGTTGTTTACTGTCATACATGTTTCAAATGAAATGCTCAGCACAGTGTGTAGTACAGAACAGGTGAAAATTATTTGTGTAAAACGTAGTTATGAAATTTATGATATAAATAACTTGCGATATATATGTGTAACCAACTCAAGAGTCACATAAAAGTCAACTCAAGGTCTCAGATATCAGTATTTGATGCTTGTGTTTACAGTTCTCAGAAAAATACCTCGAATTGTTTGTGCAAGGCTATGCTACCCTTGGCAGACCCCCCAAAGGCTTATAAATATATAACCTGCCTTTTTAAGACCTCTGACGCCATTTATGCTGAGAACGAATATATGAGCTGTTCCGAATTCTTTCTAGACATTCCTCTCTTTACTTACGTAGAAAAGTGAATCACAAAAGTTGATTTAGAATCTATAAAAGTATGACACGTAAATTTATGGTTCTTTGCAGGAGTCACCAGTTCATTCATTAAAGAGTTTAGATGCATTGTTGGGCATGGCAAAGAAGAAAGGAAGACGGGAATCATTAATGGCAGTTGGTAAATATAGCCAAGAAAGTCGTTTAAGTTTGTGTTGACTTGCCCACCTTGTTTGTTTAAGCATCGACTCTGATATTGCATCAAGAGTGATTTCATGTCCTTCGGATGCCTTACTCTATGCCTTTGTTTCAGTACTTTCCAGTGCTTTCTTTTCAATCACTTTCTTTGCAATCCCTTTCTTTGCAATCCCCTTCTTTGCAATCCCTTTCTTGGCAATATCTTTCTTTGCAATCCCTTTCTTTGCAATCCCTTTCTTTGCAATCCCTTTCTTTGCAATCCCTTTCTTTGCAATCCCTTTCTTTGCAATCCTCTTCTTTTCGATCCTTTTCTTTGCAATCCCTTTCTTTGCAATCCCTTTCTTTGCAATCCCTTTCTTTGCAATCTCCTTCTTTGCAATCCCTTTCTTTGCAATAACTTTCTTTCCAATGTCTTTATTCCGGTGCCACTCTTTCCAGCTTTCTTTTCAATATTTTCCTTTTCAATCCTCTTGTTTCAGTACCTCTTTTTCCAGTCGTTTCTTTACTTTGCCTTTCTTTGTATTGTCTTTGGTCCAGTGCCTGCCTTTCAAGTGCTTTCTTTAAATTCTTTTCTTTGTAATGCCTTTGTTCCATTGCCTCTGTTCCCAGTACTTTCTTTACAGTGTCTTGTTTTGCATTACCTTTCTTTCCAATGCCATATCTTTGTAGTACCTTTCTCTTCAATTCTTTTCATCGCAATCTCTTTCTTTGCAATGGCTTTTTTTTTGCAATGCCCTCTTTGCAGTACGTCTCATTGCAATGCCTTTCTTCCCGTGCTTTCTTTCCAATCTTTTTTCTTTCATTGCCTTTCTTTGCGGTGCTTTCATTCCAGTACTTTACTTTCCAATGCCTTTTTTGCTACTGCTTTTCCAATGCTTTCTTTCTAGTGCTTTTTTTCAGTGCTTTTCTTTGCAACGCCTTTCTTTCAAATGCCATTCTTTGCATTGCTGTGTCTTGCTTTCCTTTGCTTATTCCGAGTTGCCTTTGTCCAGTGTCTGCATTATGTAAATTCCAAAGGTTTGTCCGAGTATCATGCTACTTAGAAATAATTGAATGTTTTATAGTGTCAGGTGAAGGGTGTTCTGTATGCAGTTTTGTTATTGTACCTAACGTGTTGTCTGCAATGTTGGTCTTATGGAGGTTGAGCCCCAGCGTGTTGTTTTATGGGTATTATTTATATTTCGCTTGGAACGTTCTGTGAATGGATGAAACGTAGCATACTTTAAACTGAATATAATGCCGTTCGTCTAGAAATGCCAAACTGTAATACAGTATTCATAATACTGACTACACCTTGGAAAATACCGCGGTGTGAAGCACATTGCTTTGTTTGTAGTTTACACTCAGTGTTGTAAATGATTCTATTTCATCCCTTTAGACTCACTTCGTCACCTGTGGGTAACCAGTCTTTTACCAGATAGAAAGCTTAAGTATTTTCATCAGGTATGTAATAATACGCCCATGATTATGTTGTCATGCGATAAATCACATCGTTGGCATCATTTCTTTATATGAGATAGGAATGAGCGAGTACTCTTTTGGCGAGCGTTTAAAGGGTATTTCTATTACAGGGGTTGTATGACTTATTTTTAATGAATTTTAAAGCTTCCGCAAGAAACAGTTGAATTGTACAAAGACTTGTCGGAATATACAAATATGCCTGTTATTGTAAGTGGAAATGGGTTGCGTAAGCTTTAAACCGACGGAACATACACAAGAGTGCTTCGGGTTAAGCTAAATATCAGCTGGAAGAAATATCCAACAAAGAAGCGTTGATGCGGACACCTGCACCCTATCTCACGCGTAATAAGAGAGATGAGGCTCCGGAAACAAATCAGAATTTGCAAGTGACATCCTTCCCTGGCAGCCAACACATGATAAAAGATCAACTGCAAGGCCTCGCCGTACCTACATTGACCAATTGATAGAGGTTTCGGGATGTCTGCTAGACGACCTGCCAACAGCAATGTCTGATAGAGACAGTTGGAAGGAATGAGTCAGGAGGATCCGAGAAGAACTCTCGACCTGATGATGAAGCGTTAAACGGGAATGTAATGTAGGACACGCTGTGCATAGTAGAATCCTTTATAGCTTTTACTTTATTATGAAGCAAAGCAAGTTTGCCATCTGAGACTGTTTTGCTGCTCGATACAAATGATAATCCCAAATTCTGACCACCACCAGCAGCTGTTTCATCAACGCCGTTTCCGTATGTGAGTTCTTAGGCAGTCACATTAGCAATCATCGAATGCATCATCTCCCAACAGTTATCAGTGCTAGAGGCCCGGGTTCGATCCTCGGCCGCACCATATGAATTTATTATCATTGAGAATGAGCTCACTACGTCATTTTGCTGCAAATCGTGATACTGTACGGATATATGTCTTTATAGTCCATGTTTGTGTATGTGTGTATTTTACATGGGCATTCATGTGCTTTTAGATGTATGTATTGTGTGTGTGTGTGTGTGTGTGTGTGTGTCTATGTGTGTTTTGGGAATCCGAGCTGTCTTTTGATAGTAGTGGAAAAGGAGTAATTGAATTGGATAACTTTCGCTTTTAGTACAGGGTGTAACGAACTCCACCACCAGCGTTATGCCTGTCTGAAGGTTGTAAATTTTGACTCGCTTCGTTCACATGCGACTTCACAGAAACGAAACCTTCAAATAACAAAAAATATCGAGCCGTCATACGAACAATGTTTGCTCTCGAGGCTTTTAAACTACAAAACTTTTATATCGAACTGTTAATATTTCTATCTATTTTTCGCTGTCATTTATTTTATTTCTAAACCTTTTGCCCGTTCTTACTCTTGTTGATTTCCGCCGTATATATTATTTTTAGATATGATCGTCGTTTGGCTCACAGCCTCTGTCAAGACTTTGTAGCAACATGCAACTTACTGCTGACTTGATATTTTATCACATACATGTATCGTACGACTAGCAAAAGCCAGGGAAAGGTTAGCAAGTACACAGAAATTGATAAGGCAAACAATTCAAATATAGCGTAAGAGCTGGGACAGTGTACTGATTAGCTGCAAGTTCATGAGGCCATTGTGCTGAAAGAATATACTTTTTTAGTTCAGTAGCAGTTCCTATCGAGATTACAACTTGGTCTTGCACTACCGATGGCCCCTGAAGTGATCTCCAGTGTTCTGTGCTTAGCAATGAGGCACTTTGTGTAATCTACTGCTAATGTACATTAACAACGACTGTTATCATTATGCAAAATACCAAAATGATGTATGAAATATGGTTAAATGTTAGCTATGAAGGCACTACTTCCAAAGTGTCGCAATCAAGAAATGTAAATGACATATTTTCAAGAAGGATCACAGTATAAACAGTTAGAAGTATCTAGCAAACATATGGTCACCATAGGAGAGTGAAGTGAAGGAGGAACTGAACTGAAATGCATAATATAGAGAGGTTGGATTTAGCACAAGAGGAAGCTCTGACTTGGGAAAGCGACATTAGGCAAGGAAAATTAGAGTTGGGAAAATTGTAAGGGTTTTAAAGAGACATAGAAAATGTCCAGGAAAAGTAACGAATTTAAAATACCTCCAGCTGACGGCAGAGTTACTGATAACTATTTTGTGGTTCAAATAATGATCTACTCTTGATAAAAGTGTCAAATTGCATCGTATGACAAATGACATTATTTCATTTGTATTTTTCTATAGTGGCCACTAGGTTCCTTGAAAGAATTGACGAAAGACAGTAGCAAGGTTGCTCAAGACAGGCTTTTGGTTCTGATGTACTTTGAAGATTTGCTGAAAAGTAAATACGTCGAGTTTGTTGGAATTGTGGAGGTAAGTTGATGTTCAATGTACAATGACTTGTCAAAATTAAAATACAATGCACACACATAATCCGAAGTCAAAGGTGACATAATGGCACCTTTTGCCTCTAATTTTGTATTGTCACCCTGTTAGAGTCTCATACATGCTAAAACGATAGGTCTGCAGTGGTTCTCATCACGTCGATTGCTGTTACTCGTAAATTCTTTGAACGCGCGAAATCAACAACGACAAAACACAAGTGGAAGCAGATTAATTTCCTATAACCTGTGAACCTATGAACCTATAACAAGTATCACTTAGTGATACGGACCTTTGCTATGTAGAGGGTGCACAGGTCTGAAGGTTAACCTTCTGCATATAGCTCTTTTTGTTTCCATGGCATTTCAGGTACATGATATTCAATTCATCGAGGTTTTTTATCGTAATTGTTTTATTTTTTATTGCCTTTTATGTAGAGACATTTACAGGACACTGTCATGGACGTTCGAAATAAAGCACTTGGTGAGGTTCATTTTCTATTACATAGGTTACTGTAATGTGTGTGTGATCAACTTAGTGCACCCATATTGTTTAGTGAGGGACATATGTACTTCATGTATCCCGCGTAAGATTTCTTAAGATTTGTCAGTTTTCGGGAGGAGATTCAAGATTAAGTACCGACATAAGTGGTCGTTTGCTTATGACATGTCGTGCATGACATATTTTGGCCTTCAAGTTAAAACAATTTACTAAAACCCGGCATGCTGTCCTCCTAATATATGGTAATAATTTTATCCAAAGTACTCATGAAAAACACATTTTTTGCATCATTGTTCCCCAGAGTGTACCTCATACAAGTGCGTTGTTCTCCTTTAGTAGACACATACAAGAACCCTTTATTCCGCCAAGAGGATGTCATCGGGTTTTTACCACACTTTAAGAACTGCATCGAGTCAGTTTCCCAGGTTCTTTTCAACTTATTGGGTTTTATGTAGGCTAACATGCTCCTGTGAGTATCTGATACGTTTGTATACTCTCTCACTTGTGTGACTATATGTGCTCAACCGCACCTGCGAAAATCTCGCAAGTTATATTAATGGAAAATCCAAGGGGCAAAAAGTTTTGAAGCTACCCCCTCCCCCAAAGCCACCTCCCTCATGTATCATGTTACCACTCCCCTGCTTATTGCTAGCTCTATTGGTATTAGTTTCTATCTGGACTGGAGCCTTTACGTTGTCCAGTGTGTTCAATCACTTAGTCGCAGCCTAAGTAGGAGAAACTGATGTTGCTTGTTTGTTGTATGCTCTTAAAACGTTTTGAGCTAACTAGTTATTTGTGTCACACACTTTGCTAGAAAAAAGACGAGAATTAAACTGTCTACGTGGCTATAACCTGTTTGTAAAGAGGTATTTCCCACTTTGCTCACTTGTCTGAAGGTTAAGAAGGGTTTCTGGTCTTTCATATGTGGGGGTTGTGATGAGAAGGGGGCTTTAGAAGATCACGAAATCTGCACCTTACATTGTTTTACCTTCAACATCGACATCCCGGATTCCAGCTTGTCGTCCTTCAAAATACGTCGCAGTGTGACGTTGTGGTACGCAATTTCTCAGATATAAATAATAGCATCAGATTCCAATGTTAAATTCATTCTCTACAGCAACTATTCATTAAGATCCTTCGATAACATATTTTTTTTCCCGAAAGCATATTGCTGATGCTACACGAAGCTACACGGAACCATTATCATGCAGTGCACGTGTATCATACAAGATTGGTAGCCTGCTGAAGGTTGCCACACTATTAGCTACCGTAGTTTGCAGGTCACTTTTCATTCCATGCTACAGCAGGTTGCAAATAAGCCAGTCGAAATAAGGTCAATAGTTCATTACAATAAACGAAGCATCATTGTTTGACCGTTGTTGCTTCATGGACTATAACCACAAGACACCATATTGTTTTGAAATGCAAATAAGCTACGAAGTGATCTGATTGCTTGAGTGGCTGGAAGGTTGTGCATGGTTCCAAAATGCCCTCACTTTGAGTTTGGCCGGTAACAGTTTGTCATACAAGTCTTTGAACTTAACAACAAATGCACTTTGGTAGCTCCTTACAATTAGCCTCGTGTGTCATCACCTTTGTTACAAATTAAAGATAATCTTTTAACGTCAGAGAGAGTAGACACCTGTTTTGCTGCTCGTTAGACCAAGGTGTGCTGCATCATAACTAAATTTGAATGTGGTATGAATAGATAGTTCAACCTGTATCATCGTGTTTTCTCTAGGTGTGACATACGAACTGTTGGTAATGAAACCAGAGGAAGAACAGGTAACTCTTCATCCCTTTTTTCCACTTTAAACTTCATATATTCGTAAGGCGTCAACAGTTGGAGCTCAGAAAAAATGCCTCTGGAAAGGCCAAAACATTGCGTTAATTTGTTGCTTGGTCATGAGATCATTTACATAACCAATAATAGTCCTTTTAACAGGGAACTATCGTGCGTGTTAGCTAGGTTGGATATCACTTCCAGTAAGTGCCTGATATGGACCTACATTCTGAGCAATCGGCATTGCACGTCAATCATGGTATGTGAATGTATGCCAGTTATTGAACAGGCATGTCACTACATAACATTACATGACATTGCGTGCTGTTAATTCTATGCCGTGCTATTTTGTTACATTGTCATTACATTTTATATTATTGTGGTAAATGCCATGCTTTGAAATGGCTTTCAATTAGGTGCGTTTAATTGCGTGTTTTTCCGGTATGAATCCTGTGGACGTATAGTGTAAGGCAAGGTTGCATCATGTCTTACAACTTGTTCCTAACGGGCCGAGGCCAGAGATGGAATCCGGCATCAAACTACTTCTAACAAACTTCCATCGACCACTCACCCGGGGAGTGAAGTTGGCGTAAACTCAGTCGCCAAAGACATTCAAGCAGGCCCAGGGAAAGTAAGATGTGCCTTCCGCCGTGTAGATCAATTTGGAAATCCAAAATTAGGTCAGTTACAAAGAAAGGTCAGCCTCAAGAACAGCAGTGTTAAATCAGCCCTTTATTTGGATCCCAATACTAGAAAGATGTACAGACTGAGTTGAAGAAAGTGAACTCCTTCGCAATAGGAAGAATTTACTTTGCTTTTGAAAAATTTGTGTAAGGGCTAATCCCTGCACCACCCCCTAGAAATATAAAGGTGGAGACAACGATGATGTTGCCACATGCTAACAATAGATCGAATTATAATTCAGTAGTCACTTTAAGATCGATCGAAGGGGGCAAAATAGATTAAAAGTAGCCTCAAGACCACCTGGAGCAAGACTGGCATCAAAGGTGGCATCAAAGGTGTAAACGACACATGGAAGAATATCTAGTATCTGGGTGTGAGTGGACGCAGATGATGCCAATTGCTTAGGTTTATGTTACTTGGAGAGATGAAGAGGATTGAGGGTTAAGAGGGGAATTCGTGTCTTTGGATTTTATATCATTGCATTGTTAGACAATTTAATGTTCTTCAAATACATAATAGCTTACGAAAAAGATGCGTAGAATTCGATGTATTTCAATAGAACGCATTTCTTGTTAAGTTGTTAAATTTTGTGATATGTGTCTGACTACGATGGAGGTCATGAAGAAGGCAAATCTCTAGGCGAGCTACATAACAGGGTTTTATGAAGCCCAGCAGTGGATACGAAGCTAGACGAATTATGCAAGTACCCAGTTATTATTAAGATGTACGTCGAAGGCGAATCCATTTTTATTGCAGTATACATTCCGTAAAAAGTTTTGAGTCATTTCACTATGGCACCACACCGTCTACATTATGGTTTGGTCTCATTACGCATCTAGTTGCTCATTACATTGCTTTATACTTTTTCGAAGATGAGTTCGAATGAGTTTGAATGAAACTTGCTATGCCTAAGTAAATTTAGTTCCTGCGTATATTAGATATGTGGATGTATGCGCCGTTTACAGCACTTGGGTCAAATGAATTTCAAATGCGTTTCATTATGAGGTTACGTTCAAGATTGGTAGTCTATTAATTACTCTCGAAGTCTCACAGTCTTCTTTTTCAAATCACAGAGGCTGCTGAAACTGATCGTAAACAAACTTGGTGATCCAGACAGAAAAGTAGCATCAAGGGCTTCCTTTTTGCTAACAGAACTTGGTGAGTAGGTCTGACTCTCAATGTTTGCGTCACTTGCTAAACGCTCACGTTTTCGGCAGTGAATTAAACCTCTCCATAATTATTTGGCATTAAACTTAATTGCCTCGAGTACAGGATAAGAAACAGTAGTGGGTGTTTTTCATATCCCTGACAGGATATTGAATTTCGTATCCGAGTCTTGCCTGTCAAGGATACAGAGGTTTGCACTTCACTCAATTCTATTGAAACGGACAACACATGAGCGTTATCACTTTTAAACGATCTTAGACTTCAGTCTTTGTAAGTCGAATTAACTCATCACCGTATACTGGTAACAGCACTAGGGCTTGATGCTGTTGCAGTCTTCTAAACAACACCGATAGCGTATTCGCAACAAATAGGGCTGCAAAGCAACTATCATAGCACATCATAAAATAATGTCATAGTGTGATAATTTCATTTTCAGTTTCCAAGCATCCAAACATGAAGACCGTCGTTGCCGAAGAGGTAGAGCGACTGCTGTTCAGACCTAACATCAAGGAGAAAGCTCAGTAAGTAGAAACAGAAACATAAGCGTCTATTTAGCGCGTGCTAGTTACTTTTCGTTGTACGTAAGTCTTGAGGTAGGAGAGAACGAAACAACCATCTGTATAGAAGAATGTACGGTAGTGTTGAAGAGCCATCAAAGAAGCATCAATAGTTTTTTATACAAAACTTGTGTTGATCGATTAGCATCACAGACGTGGTGAGAAACATATGTGTGTCTCTCAAGAAACAATGTAGCAGTAGAGATAATGCGTGGCAGTTGTTCATTTCTTTGGTTGATCTGACCGTTCATACAATACTGCATGCGAAAAAGACATTCACTGGAGAAGGGAGAAGTATCTCTCGAAACGTAGCTCCGTAAAAGACTACGACTCAAGACATGAACAGTATCTACAATCAATAGATTCGCTGAATACTCGTCTATTTATGGGCTTAAAATGTTAGAAAATCGAGAAAAAATGGACGAGATGTTAAAATGATGAGCATGCTTGTGATGCAGGCTCCATTTTGTTGGTTGCGGTTGTGTCTCATTTACAAGTCTAAATCGGCGAAATCTTTTATTATATCACACCGAATAGTCATGTAGACCGGTGAAAAAAATTCTTTTTGTGACTTTCCTAAGGGGTTAACTTTGACAGTTGCACTTCATATTTATCGATTTTTTTAAAGTGCCGCTATACTTCTAGTAATTGTAACTCCGCTTCTCCTTCGATTTTGTGTCAGAGAGATGACTTTATTGGAAAACAATTAAATTAGCATTTTTACGGGAAGGTTCAATAAAAAATAGTCTATGTGAACCCGTGAGTTGCACTGATGACTGAAAGAGTTGTAGATAGGGGATATATTTGTTACAGGAATTAAATTCATTTCCGGTCGTCACTAATAGGACACAAGGCAGTAAAAATTTGACTTTAGAAACTATACTGTGATAATGCATTCTTTATATACGTTTCTATTAAGAAAAAAGCATACTGATGGGCAAAACGTTCAATCTATAACTTGCTAATGTAATTTAATGACTGTCCTGTGTATTTCTTAGGTTGCATTACTCACTGAATGTATAAATTTGTTTACCGCGATGTTTAATTTAAACAAGGTCGTGACGAAGTACCATCTGACCAAAATGGTCTTTGCAACCTGTATGTGCATAATTAATTCTCATTTCAATTTTTAGGTACTACGCCATCTGTTTTCTCAATCAATTGATATTGAGTACAAAAGAAAAGCAGCTGGCTAGCAAGCTTATTGCCATTTATTTTTCATTCTTTAAGGTAAGAGGGAATACTTTTGCCTTTCTCTACATTTTATTTTCGTCTCAAGACAGAAGAATATTGATAGTTATGTAACGACACATGCCAAAACATAACATGAGAAGGATCACTTATTTTTGTATGTACCCATATTTTTAAAATGCCCTTAAATATTCTCACACCCTTTATTAACTTGATTTTAATCAATTGACTGCGGCAAGTATGAACTGCAGTCATCCTACTTAGATCTGGAGGTCAAGCAGTTGTAACGATGGCAACACCGTTGGTCCCAGTCATAGCTTCTGATGTTGTTCTTTTATTATTGGTGTAGATGCAATGACGAGCAAAACAACAGATTTGTGACACTTCCTAACGGTTCTATTTTGCCTGTGTTTGGTTTAAACCCTGTCTTTCATTCTTTGTAGTATGTACGCTGCCAACCTACCTTTTGACACTTCGGTATTGTAGTAGTAGTAGTAGATGCAAAGGTGAAATGAGAGCTAGATGTACTTGACTGTAAGCAAAGCTACTAGAGCCATTGGAATTTTAAGAACGATGTAATGTTCCTGCAGCTATGTTAAGGAGCACGTGATTGAGCATTGGGAAAGTATATTTCAATTGCCACTTAGTATATAAATATATACCATTGTATAATATGTAGTGTACACATATAGGAATGTATTGACGTGATGAAACTGGACACAGAGCTAGAGCTCCATCTTTATTCACTTGTAATTCTATGATGCATCAGCAGCTCCTTTGACTTTAGCTCATATTGCTAGTAGCTTCCCAGAACGGTTAACTAACATTTGGACATTTCTGGTATAATTATAAGATGGTCAAATTTGTTGAGATGAGCTTTGGACAAAACGGTTTCCTTTCCAACTTGCTATGACTCAAAGGAACAAACTATGGTATCAAGAGAAAGATACCGATGTGACAATGACAAAAAAAAGATAGAAAAAACCCAGCTTGCTCAGGCAACTGCCGTCAATCGGAAGATCCTAGATCTCACAGGTCATCTGAAGAGAAGCTACGATTTACAGTCTTTTGAGTATTGACCCACTCCCCAATCTTAAAAACGTAAGGCTTATGGTTTTGTTCACTCTTTCTTTTAGGTCTATGCAGAGAAAACGAAAACAGAGTCAAAAATGCTTAGTGCACTGTTAACTGGAGTGAATAGAGCATTCCCTTTCGCCAAAGGTCAGTATTAAGGCTTTTTAATTACTTCGAATGTACAATTATAAGTGGGGGTGTCTGGTTTTTTTTCCTGTTGGTAAATAGCTATTAAGGGGAAGTCTGGCAAATTCTAAACCAGTGGTGCCGAATGGTATTAGTGACTTGCGAAGTCCACGATGTAACACTATAGCCAAGCATTTGCAGTTTACATATGCCGGTAGAACTGAAATATAAATATAATCTAGCTTTCATCTGTAATTTAACCCTAAAAGCCATTATTACACCAACCCTTAAATGTTTCCGAGACCCCGAAGGGCGAGAAGACCCACTTTTGGAACACTTTACTACTGGTTTGAGATGCACCGTTATTGGTCATGTTCAGCTAGATGGACTCGGTTTGGTGTGATTCGTTTATGTGATGCCTTGGATGGAGGTTGATTCAACAATTTGCACCGTACGGTTTGTTTGGCACATATCTATGACTGAATTTATGCAAAATTTGTAGATTGACGTGTTGTCTTGTAATGGAGGGCAAGCACGTATCGACGATGTCGGTTATTTTAATTGATTAGTAATATATCATTTATCACGGGTCGGTTATTAGGAAGGGCATCATGTGGAGCACTCGATTTTTGAAACATGTAAGAGTGTATAATGACATAGTGGATTTAAAGCAATGGCGGCAAATGTCATGTTTTATATTTATATATATAACATGACATACATATATATATTTATTTATATTTAAGTAAAACTAGGTCAGGTAAAAAGTCATGATTGTTAAAAACATATACATACAATAAAACAATGACTATTGCTCATGGCGAGCTTTCGGAACGTTGCGTTCCTTCGTCTGGCCAACAATAGTCATTGTTTTATTGTATATATATTTATTTTTATATATATTTATATCAATCAGGGTTTTATCAAATTACTTTCTCAAGTGCGTCTAAGTCTGAGTATTCATTTCCGTCATCTATTTTGTAGAGGAAGATGAAAAGTATCAGGAGCAATTGAATATGCTCTTTCGAGTTTCCCACGTAAGCAAATATGGTACAAGCGTGCAGGTTAGTTGTGGTACATTTTGCAATTGATATAATCTGTAAATTTGAATGGACACTAGTGTAATAGAAAATTCTGTCACTAATTATTGTCTACATGCGTTTCTATTTCTCTAGTATCTATTTAAACTTATCATATCAAAGCCTGTCTTCTCAAAATCTGTATCGTAATCAAGATGAGTAGTTTCCTCCGATTTGTCTCGTTTCGTCCATTTTATCGGCGCTTTACTATATCAAGATATTTATAGCGACCCATAAGACAGATTGTGTTTGAACCACGTGCAGGACTGATTGATTTGTCATGGTAACTTCTTTCTCCGGGAAGAGACTTCGTTTTCCAAGGTTGTATTTTTATTGGTAAAGATAATGAACATGCGAAGGTTGCTATGAGCGACGCACAGTCAGCTAAAGTCGACCCACGGAGACTTTTCATAAGCGTAGTCTTCCCTCCTCCCCTTTCATAAAGAGGCTGCTATTTTTTACAGGAGTTGTTTAATAAGGTGCTCAGTTGCGCCATGCTGATCTTGCTCATGTAGCGATAATGAAAAATGCGAAATTTTTAAACAGTAAGTAGTCCTTGACATTGTTGTAGCCGAAAGACCTCATCGACGGCACGTAGTGTATCGGCACACGTGCTTTGATGCTAAGTATAGCTGACGTAAATGTTTCGTTGAATCATCTAAATAATATTTTTGTAAGGACCTTTTTGTCATTTGTTTCCCAGTCAAAATATATCTGAGGAAGAAAAATTATTGGAAACTTCATAACGCCAGTTCATATGATACCATGTCCGAGTTCTCAAACTGCGCACGCGTAGTGAACATAGCATGAAGTAACAGCAATGGTCTTGAGTGTAGAGTGTTCAATCTTTATTGATGTATATAAATATGTATATATATATATATATATATATATACATATATGTATACATATATGTATATATGTATAACCTTTGTTGAGTACATTAGGAAGTATTGAGTTACAATGTGGAGCAAGTAGGATATGAGAAGCTTAGTTAGATGTAGGAGATATGTAGTCGATCCAATAAACGAAGAAATTAGATATACGTATGATGATTGGACGCAGTCACTTCGCAACCCAACTCTCTTCACAGAAAGAAATGTTATGAACTGTTGTTATGTCAGATTGGTTGACTTCTGTGCCCCTCTGCCCCTCAAAAACCAGACCGCCTACGTTGCTCGCAGCCTTTCATTCTCTTCTTGTCCTTTATATATATATGTAGGCGCTGATGCTGTTGTATCAAGTCATGGATGTTAGGTAACGCAATGATAAATTGAAAGTGTTGTTCAATTGTGACTGTTCACTTTCGCCTAGTAGATTCTGATATAACGCAAGGTTAACCAACACAAAATGAGATTTTAAGATGGGGTAGTGAAGAAGATTTACAAACCAGATTTCATACTCTGTTACCATAAATGACTCCAAAACTGTGCACTCACGTATGGAACAGTTCGACTGAATTCATGTTAGTCGTCACTTTAAATACACATAT
This sequence comes from Carybdea cf. marsupialis auct. non (Linnaeus, 1758), assembly GCA_010016065.2. NCBI lineage: Eukaryota > Metazoa > Cnidaria > Cubozoa > Carybdeida > Carybdeidae > Carybdea > Carybdea cf. marsupialis auct. non (Linnaeus, 1758). The sequence continues at coordinate 22,388 of JAAAKL020000402.1, forward strand.
CTTGAGTTTGACAATCCAAGCTATATATTAGATTCTTCCTACTTTGAAGGCAATAACTCACACTAAATTTTATCACAACCTAATCCTACTAACAAATTAAAGGCTGTAGTTTCTGGATACAGAGCTCCCCTCGTATATGACCACCCCTCTCGATTCGCCATCAGCTTTTTAATTCTTTTGTAGGTAGTTATATTTCTTTTCTGCCAAAGAAGACGCCAGTTAACTGTGAATTGTTGACGCAATTACTCGCAAAATACATTCTTGTTTTAACTGAACAATAATTTTATATCACAACTTTTATTCAAAGCGATGTTATGTCTTTGTCAAATTCTGAAGAAATTATTGATTAGAATGTAAAAAAAACAATGAACGTAGACTTCATATTTGACAAGGGATTGATCATATGTAGACGATATTTCTTTGACATCCAGTGGCGTTAGTTAACTCCTACGTTGTTAAGCTACCTTCCAAGGAATATTGCAGATTTAAGGCTTAGCACTAATATGGATGATTCTGGGTCTCTGGCCGCTAATAGGGTATCACCATACTTTTAGCATTCGTTAAAAAAGAATGAAAATTGACCAACTTGCAATCGTACGATGTGTAAGTTGGGCTGCCCGAAGTCAGTGACCTTAACATCAATACTTATTTACCAGAACATGCACTTTCTTTCACCATGTAACATAGGCTGAAACAGCAACTAAGGGTTATAAAACTAACATTTTGGAGTCAGCTATGTAGCCCATGATGAGATACCACTGTTATTATATCATTATTGTGCCGAGGAGCGCCATTTTGAGAAACAATTTATCGTTTGTCGTAACAGGCAATCAGTGTCGGATCGATTTTACCAAATTATGTACCAAAAGATTCTTAATTCTGACCAGAAATCAGCTTCAAAGCAGGTACGTATTTTAATTATAAAGCTTTCTTTACAATGATGGTAGATACAGGTTCGAGTGCAGATCTTAAACAGTAAATTTGTCCCACTAACCAGAGGCATGGTAGATTTTATTGCTTTTACAAATAGCAAGTGTATTAAAGATGAAAGGAGCCAAATGGGAAGCATTTGTTTTTTGGTGAGATCCTGAAAAGGCCTTTAGTATCCTAATACAGTTGAAAATTGGGTATGTTTTTTTCCTATATAATTTTACCGCTCTTTCCTTTATTGCTGAAACTCCACTGAAATCCGATGAGACGGAGTCGCACGGGAATAGTTCAGATGTGGATTTCTTTCTATTGATTTAGGATTGTTCTGAGGTAATTTAATGTGAACAGTGCAAAGGAGTACAGGAGAGGAATTGTCGCTTTTGTATGACAAACGTCAGTCAACAAAATGAAGATCGTAAACATTCATTAGTTTCTTCCATTTACCAAAATTGCCAAACCAAGGGAATGTGTTACGTCAGTAAATTACAGCCAAACATCTCTCACCTCGTGACGTTACGGTATTTTACCTCGCGTGTCAAGTGTCTGTGAGATCCTCCATCAGCTGTGATTTTGAGCTTTGATTCTTTGACTTTTGTGGGCTAGGAGGGATACCTTCTAACATTTGCACGCCAATTTCCTCAAAACATGGGATTATGTTTGTATGAAGCTGAGGCTTTCATGAAGATATAACTTTGTCGTTTGTCAGACCACGTAGGTAAGTAGTTACACTGTTTAGCTACCTAGTTGTTTCAGAATGTTTTGAAAATACCTTGTACTAACAGTATTAATGTGCCTTTTATCACCAGGCCATGTTTCTTAATCTCTTATTCAAGTCCATGAGCAACGATACATCAGTTAACAGAGTCAAGGTAAAAGCTGTTCAGATTTTTAACGATCAAATCATTTTAATCAGAGTTAGGAAATGTTGCAGTATATGTGATATGATATAATAATTTCTCAACTAAAGCAACGATTTTTTAAAGTTTTGATGAAATTGTTTCTTTTCTTTATCTGTTCTAGAATTTTTTATGTTAATCATTACTTTACCTTTATTATCATAATGTTGCTTTACTAGTTTGAATGTTTGACACTTAATCGTGAACGGTTGTTTGCTCTCTTTATCCGCTACGTCCAGTAACTCTTCTGCATCGCATAAGATCATAGATACCGTTGACCTCAGGATTTTCCAGCATCAAAATTATGAAGCATAGTGATAAGCCATGTTATGCAATTGCCTTGAAATAGACGTTAAATTTTCACTTAGTTTGGTCATTAACAGAAAGGTGAATCCTCCGACAGTTGCCTTTGGATTCCACACGGGAACCATTCTTAGCGCATACTTGCAAACCGTTTGGTATATCGGGCGGTTCTGGTTTTTCGCCCTTTAAGGAACAATTTATACAGAATCTTCTTCCTTTCCCTCCTCTTCCCCCTCTTCCTCTTGTTTTCCCCCCTCTGCCTCTTCTTCCCCTCCTCCTCTTCTTCCTCCCCTTCTTCTTTATCGATTTTCTTTCGTCTTTTCGCGCACTGATGTCAGCTCCTTTTCAAAGGATTTTCCGAAATATTTTTCTAACCCGTGGGTCTTCCTCAGTCAGGCTAATATTTTGGGGTTTTTTGGTTACCATTCCTTTCCTCTTTCGTCCTCATCTTCGAAAAATTTGTCACATTTGAGTAGCCTTGGTTTAAAGGACTACCAAACCTCCTTCTAATAATATCTACCCTTCGCTTCGAGTTTGAAGCTTTTGATCGGGGCGCACGTCTCACATCTGGGCACTCACAAGCAGATGGACTAGTCACCGCTATCTTTGGTGGGAAGGCTACGACCCAGAGGTTTAGTTTCAAACGTAGTGTTTGTATGTCCTTAGTACTTCATTGACAGGCGACGTGTGGTAGCTAGATAAAGTTGCAGAAGTAAAGAAAATGGAGCTTTGTCAAGCTTATGTAGGTGGCCTTAAAATTACACTAATTTCAACCAGAGGCAATAATCGTACAGAAACATTTGAACCTTGAATAAGAAGTATGTAAAATGAAATATAAAGGGAATTTCGTGTTGCAACGGAAACTGGGAAATCGGAGGAGACATGTTGACTACTAACGCACATGCCCCTTTCACCTTCAGCATGTCATTTAATTAAAAGTTCTCTTGTTGAGAAAATGAAGTACTTATCACCTAAGGAAGGAGTTTTTACTCTTTTATATTAAAGCTGATAGGACTAAACGGACTAGCCGACTTCCGAGACGCCCAATGGAAAAGATAGGCTTATTGAAACTTCCTTACAAACATACACTTTGCAAGTTAAAGTGTATAACATAGCAGCTTTTGTGCAGACGAAGTTAAATGGAAGAGCGATGATAGCAATGTGATGCCTGTATTCTATGGCACCACATGCAATATGTTTAATTATCTGGTGTCTTTGGGATCATTGTAATAGCATATTGTTAACACACAACGAGAACATTGCTAAGTTTTAAATCAGCAGTATCCGGTAGATGCTATGGTATAAAAAGTGAAAAATGCGGATACTTATATTTTCTGTATAAGTTCAGTTCAGTTTCTCTCTCGGCTTTTTTATTACAGGCGTTCATTAAAAGAATCTTCCAGAGTTGCACTCACGAACAGCAATCTTATGTTTGTGGAGCTCTTTTTCTTTTGTCTGAGGTAAGACTGTGATCTTCTTTTTTAATTGACGTTGTATATAGCTTTGATTCCGTATAGGTACGATATTCATTAGATTCAAGAACTTACTTTAGCGCAAGCTGATAGAAGTTAGCAGGTACTAACATTTATATATAAGTATGTATATAATATATATGTTTATATCATATATATTCATGTTACAAACTTTTTCAAGTATATAGTGGAAGAAATCGTTACAGAGTATAAATATTCTAATGAAAAGGAAAGATTGTTACATACACACGGCGAAACTCAAAAATAAAATATTAGCATCACTACGAGCGGGCCACACTTATTGTCCTCGACGAAAAGTAGATAGAAGAGGGCCTAGGCCCTAGTTTGCAGTATTTATACTAGTAAATTCTGCCTGAAGATTGAATATTAATATTAGACAGTTATAATGGAGTGCATGTTGCAGTTTGATAATGCTGCTTGCAATCGGATCAGACAAGCACCAACTAGCTATGAGAGTATGAGCCCCTAGAACCCTCCATTCCCATGTCTTTAGTCGTACTCAAACCATGGCAAAGAACAATGCAAAACGAGGCCCTGGAATCCCAGACCACGAACAGCTGTACATAGTTGATGTGTTTTAGTTGCTGCTGAGAAAAAGTAGAAGCTGATACTTAAAGTCTGACAATTTCTCTCGTTAATGCAGCATTCTTTCCCTTTCATTAGAATATTTCTACTCTGTAACGGTTTCCTACGCTGTACACCTGAAAAGGAGTAATACCGAAAGCGTTCAGCTAGCCTTCGGGCATTTTAAGTGCCATTACTATGTAGTTTCTAAGTCTTCTACGGCCAATGAACGTTTTCGTAAATTTTCATTATCCACTTTTAGAATTAGATACTCCCTCCCGTTTTCCCCCCAAAAGTTTCCGTTAACTAATTCTTCCATTTAACTCCCATTTTGTAGCTTCTGAAAAGAAAACCGTACGCGAAGACCCTTTTTACTCAGCCAGAGGTATGTAAAGCTATCTATGCCCATCTTTACCCCTCAATCTCCCCCTCCCAATATAATGAAGGGAAATGCGTTCGCCCCACTGAAGTCGTTAGCAACAACGTGCCCTTGTTACTTGCTACTGCAACGACAAAGCTTTTCATTATCGGAAAATAAACGTGAGCAACTGCCGTGGTAATTCCTCATCTTGAACTATGGCCAAGGTAGTAAATTTGAATGAATTACGCAACATTTAAATCGCGGTAACGATGACGCATCTGTGCACCCATTGTGTGAATGGCATGCATTGATTCGTTCTCACATTTTTTTTGCTATGCCGTCTTATAATGTCTAAAACTGGACGATGCTATTCACGAAACTGAATGTGTGTTGTTTGTTTCTAGCCACTATTAATCGAAGATAGTCGAAGGAATTAAGAGTATGCCTCTGGCGATGCCGTGTAGTTGAGACCAGTTGATTTTATTTCTTGAGTTTGTGTGTGGAAATGTTCACATACAAAAGAAGGTGCAAGAACATCCAAGAACGATCTTGATCCTCGATCGATCTTCATAGTAGATGTAAAGTGTCGTATATCAAACATCGATGCAAATATGTTCAAAGTAATACCAGCGACATCAGCAATTAGAGCTAGCAAGAGATATAAATTAGAATGGTGATGTGTCATCATCTCAAATAGCTATCCAAGATATAACTGTGTCGTATTTTTATTAAGCGTATTGTGCTGGCGACATCGACTATCACGATAGGCGGTCAGCGGCATCACTCGTTCATAAAAGCCAATATATTGTTTATTTTATTCATTATTTGTCGCTTGAGAGCCGTTGTGAGATGTCCATCAAGCTAACAGGTAGAAACTATCAAGCAGGACGATGATGAGAATGAGAATTAGAATTGTTTTTGATGCTGATTGTTGTTTACAGCATGAACAGGGCGGAGGGCACTTGGTAACTGGTTCGATGGCTTATCTAACAGCATTAAGGCCACTGAATTTAAGTGGAGATTAAGGAGCGTTTTTTATATACCCAACTACCCCTTGTTTATAAGTGAAACTGTTTCTTGGATTTACTGTTTATTTCGGGTAGTTTTTATATCGGGTCCACGGCCCTGGGCCTTCGACTGAGATAGTGCCAGCTCAAGTGCGGAATGAGTTGAGTGTTCTTTTCTCACGTATATTATATATTTCAGATGGAAATGAGGTAGCATGCTTAAAGGTTCACAGGTCGGCAAATTGATAACTATAGGACTCTTAGGGAGATCGATGTGTACAAGGTAGAAATACTAAACATAAGGCCACAATTATATTATTGCTACTAGTAGTGGTATCTCGTGTTCGGCAGAGGTTTAAATGTTAGAAACTTGGTGTAGGTAAAGGAGTGTATATTAAGAACTGATAGATTATTTTATGTTAATCTCGTCAGATGTATTAGCATGTGCACTTTGCCTATTCAAACCAGAGCTGATTTTTCATTGATATTGTTTTTAGTATTTTTTTAATAATTCCAGCAAATTTTTCCTTCATAACGAATTAAAATTTAGGTTGAAGATGACGAGGAACATTTCACTGACGTCATTTTAGAGGAGGACAGGATAGAGACAGATACCACAAATACAGAGGTCAAAGAAACAAATTTGGTTGAGGGCGAGAAGCAGACAGCCACTAGTGAGGCCCTGCCACGGCACAACTACGCCACAACTGCTAGGGACGATGTTAAGACAGCCTGTTACGAAATAAATAAGCGAAATCCTTTGTACTGTGGTGCACAATTTGCATGCGCATGGGAAGCAATTACCCTCTCCAAACATTTCCACCCGTCTGTACAGCATTTTTCAAAGACACTTTTACAGGTAGGATATTTTTGTTTTCATTTACTCTGAGAGCTCTATGTAGACTAACCCCTTCATTTGTTTTCAATTACTCTGAGAGCTCTATGTAGACTGCTCCCTTTGTTTGTTTTCATTTACTCTGAGAGCTCTATGTAGACTGCTCCCTTTATTTGTTTTCATTTACTCTAAGAGCTCTATGTAGACTAACCCCTTCATTTGTTTTCATTTACTCTAAGAGCTCTATGTAGACTGCTCCCTTTATTTGTTTTCATTTACTCTAAGAGCTTTATGTAGACTGCTTCCTTTATTTGTTTTCATTTACTCTGAGAGCTCTATGTAGACTAACCCCTTCATTTGTTTTAATTTACTCTGAGGGCTCTATGTAGACTAGTCCCTTCCCTGGAAAATCATATGATTAGCTTAGTGGGATAAGATTAGTGAGATACTGAAGAAAACCTCGCAGTTCTGTGAAACATCATACTACCTTACCAACAGTGGTTGTTAGATTCTAATTACCTGAAAAGGATTAATGTTCGTACTTTCTACTGTTAGCATTGATTTTTCATTATGTGTATAGTTACCTTAGGAAATTCCGCATAAGGTTACACCCCGCTTAAAATCACGTTTCTTAAGCCTCAACTGCACAGGCTTTTCAAAAAACATACTGTGTGGATGAGGGCTTGTGTTGACCCCCACCCCTCAATGTAGCATTGTAACTGTTGGAAGGTACTAACATTGTACAATCCTTCACTACCAAAATGGTAATAACACGGTTGGATTCAGGTGCTATGTTTTTGGAGATATTTTGTAGGCACTCTTGTCTTCTAAGTTTATTTGTACACTCTGATCAACGTGGCATGTTGGTCATTGGGGTACGTTTGCATCATTATCAATTTGGAAACTTCCCTGCAGGAAACTACTGAAATTCATTTAATTGATAGGGATTACTTGGTTCCAAATTTTAGGCGATTTCATTTGAGTGGCTATTTAATCCTGAAAGTCAGCCGTTTTTAGTTGGGTTTTGGGTTATTTCGGCCATTCTAACATTTGTCAAGGGCAGATTTCAAACTATTCATCAAAATACTGCTGTTTCGTGACATACTAGAAGTAAAAAGCCCGATATTTCCACGTTTTCAGCACTTCCTGGCTTGAACTCAGGCGAACGTTTGCTCGGGTGAAATATTTTTGGTTTTACTATATCCAGGGGAAATAGTGCTTGAATTGTAAAATGACTTTTTCGACATAAATTGTATTAATGCCTGTCGACTTCATCCTGAGAGGTAAACACCTACTAAGAACCAATGTAAAATCTTTTCTCGCGCAGTAGTTATTTAATTTTTCGTTAGCGATGTTTTCTGCAATTCTAGAAACTTTATCCAATATCACATTGATAATGATATCTGTTCTTATTGCATCAGAATTCTCATATTCAATACGAGGGAGACCCACTACAAGATTTCACTTTAATGAGGTGAACTATTTTCAAACTTTAGCTGTATTAAGGAAATTGCACGTAGTTAGGCCATGCTGCTTATCTGTTTTTTTCACAGCCATTTGTGCTCGCGAGGAGGCTTTGGAATATAATTTCGCAACGGTGCAGCTCACTGTACTTAGCTTTAGTGTACTTTTAGTGCTATATGGCACAAGAAATTTTGAAGCCAGAGCCATAATTCTGTACATATGGGCTTTCTTCTTCAGAATGGTCACCGGTCATCACTAGTCAGCGCGTGATTTAGGTTTATGTTTGTCATTTTCAATGTTCCCTTTAAATTTTGCTGTCTCCCTGCAGCAGACCTTTAAAATCGATTTCGTTATATGAGGTACGTAATAAACAAATGATGAAAGCATTATTTGGTTCTACATTTAAGAAACTTCGATTGAATGGGCAGTTCTGAAATTAACTGTTTGTAGTTCTACCTTTGGTGCACTTTGATCACACTACAACTTTTTGAAGAAATGTTTTAAGCAGGTCTGTCAAGAACGTATACATCAATGTGGCACTGTTTGATAACAAAAATGACAAAAGTAAAATTCTAAAAGTTTCATGTTTCTAACACTTACGAGCTGGAAATAGTAGTGAAACATTTGCTAGCCAGGGATCCAAAAATTTCCCCATCTGGAGGAGAAAAGGATTAACGTACATCTTCATTGTACATTTGAATTTTACTGGACTTCCTATAGAGGATGAGTACCAGTAATGGTGGGCAAATGGTCAATTATTGCTCAAGGTTAGGAGCGGCATCCAATTCTACTATATATTTGACAGTGCCTAATTTGCTATCTCTTTTGGTCTGGAGAATAATAACCCTAGTTAGCTAGCTCTTTTATTGAAGCAATGATTCCTTGTATTACCTTATGTACGAATCCAGAATCGTGCTCTAGTAGATAATGTCTTCCTTATGTCCAAATATCCCAATTTTTTGTATATTGAGGTTATTAGCATACTTTATTTTGTTTGGTATCTATTGCTATCGATGAATAAATTTAGTGAAAAGGTAACAATTATACATTATCACTCGGTAAACAAGCCGTATACTGTTGCTCTGTAGGTTCCTGGATCGATTTATTTACAAGAATCCGAAACAGAAACAAAAAGGTAGGTCACTGAATATTAACGAACCGCTGCAGACAATCTTTTGATTCGTTATTATTTTGTCCATGTATATCTTTTATCTGCCTTATGGTAATTTGTACTTGAGCGTCACTTGGAGTAAATATAGTGTCGTAGAAATGTTGCAAGAAGATGTAGTTAGGGAATTCTGCAATAAATGGATGTTATCTTTATCAAAAAGCATGACAAGGAAATACCAACTACCCGACATTCGAGAGGTGGAAGTATTGTTGAAAGCTAAACAACAAACCATAAAATATGCGCATTTCCAGTGTGCAAATTGTGTTATTTCAATTTACAATGACTAGAAGAACGGAAATATCGATACAGAAACAACACAATATCATGCAAATATTCCGATACACGTCAAAGTATGGGTATGATTCTTTGTTTTGTATCTTCCATCATCGGTTTTTATTTTAGGTCTGTTAGCTATTGGATAAATGGAGAATTTTCACGATAACGTGTTATAGGACAGATGACTGTATATTCGGCGTTGACAGCGTACTTCTAATCACACAATCCGAACATTACGGAGGCTTTACTTTATCAACGATGTTCGGAGCAAACAACAGTACAATCTACAGTCATTTCACTTTCACTTTGCCGCATCCAAGTCTGTCACATGTCTCGCAACAATGGAATATAGCGTGCCTAACGTACAGCTGACAATCAGTTGCTTACTTCTGCCTAGAGCAGTTGCCCTTAGCAGCCCTAATTGTTTACGAATGGACCAAGAGGAGAAAGTTGGCTTCTGCAGATCGTAATGCAAAGCCAAAATACTTTTATTTGGGCTTTCAACTTTTGTTTCGCAGTATCATTTTAAAATTTATGGTTTCTTACTTGTTATTTGACAGCACTCCCCTTTCCTTTTCGCATTTTAGCTCACGGACGATGTTCGATGAAGGTAGGTTGATGAGTCTTCTTTGTATGGTAGCATTATACATGAGTTGATAACACCGAGGGGTAATGTGGAAGAACGTTCTTAATATCAGGGATTAAACGTGTTTTGGAACGGGAACAATCTTCATCCTGATTTGGCAATAATAGTAAAAGTGCTGTGGGCAGGATCCTTGATTTTAAGGCAATAACACAAGCAACTGCCTGATTAGTTAAATAAGAGAAAGGAAGACTGTTAACTCAAGGTAAAGACATTCCATAACCACGAGCGGGTTCCGGAAAATCTATGAGAGGGTTGCGCACTTTGGTTTGTTAGTCTATCTTTTATCACTCAGTTTGATCACACTATTCTGAAGTTGACTCTCGGAAAGTGGTTCACGTTCCTCTCTATTGATAGGAACATTGCCAAAGCAGTCTTCCTTGTACCTATCATTTTAAACGTCAACAGACAACATTTGTTGCCATAAAGATCACCGTAATTTATTTAGACATGGATCTTTTTCGTCATCTGATGCTTTGTGGACTCTTGAATAACATTGTGAAACAGCCAATATTCGGTCACCACCTATACTTTATACAATTTAGTGCTACTTTTCCCTTTAGACTGATTTCTTTTCTAATGATTAGTATATTAAACATCAGTCTATGTATCATTCTTTAATCCGGAACTGCGCTCAGCTTGGTACAGCCGTTTTGGATTCTCTTATGCTAGCTTAAAATATTGGGTATTTCAGAGTCATTATGCTATGAATTGTTGGTCATTGATGAGCTGCCATTTCAAGAGGCATTTGCTTGTTTATTTGGATAGAACAAGTGCTATACCTCCAAGATATCTATTTTCTTTCCCACAACGTTATCAATGGCCTTTCTCTATATGCGGTTTTACGTCAAGTTCTATTCCAGCTGGATTGGCTTGAACCAAGAGTATCCACGAAGTATTTTTCATTTCCATTGGAACTTAAAGCAAATATAAATTACCTCAGTTGCTCGTTGCGCGGTTTCCAGTCCCATCGTATTATGTTCATCAGACTACGTGGAAGTTTTCAATTTCAGTACGATGTATAAGATACCGTACCATTCAAAAACTTAGTTGTCTTTTTCGTCCTTGTATTTGTTGATACAAGAGGATTCCTATTTTTGCATTTTAAGACTAGTTCAGAGAGTTTACTCAGAGGGTTACTTTTGTCAGGATTTAATTTCATACTCGAATTACAGTAATACGTTGCATACTCGAATTGAATTACATTGTTCGATGATTCATGAGGTATATATTCTCCTGCCTTCATTGTGCGGTTTAGCGCATTAGAAAATGTTCCACGCTGTACTGTAGTATTGTACTATTTTGATTCTCGGATGTATTTTGATAGTTGAGTTTCGAGGCAGTAATTTGTAATGTCGTAAGACTTTGTTACGTTTCTGGAAGCTTCTTCAAAGTCAGTACTACACGAGCACGTTTTAATATAATATACCTGTATGTTATGAAGTAAACCGTTAGCTTCAAGTATTCTAGTTACTCTTATCCTTGTAGTTGCAACTTGGAGTTCTAAGTGCAACCTCGTTTACACATCATGTGCTGGTTCATAACGTTTTGAAGTTTTGACATGGAAGGACATTGTACCCGTAAACTTTTTCCGATTCAACCTCGTGTCTGGCAAAATGTTCATCAGATAATCGAAGAATTACCTTGCCTATGTTAGTCTTAACTGTCTTGCTAAATGGTTGGGTAAAACCTCCAGATGCAAGCGCGCAGTGGAGATTTTAGTTTCAAAGATTAAGTGGTACTCAAATCTGCTGGCCCTCGTGCAGCATAATATACAGGTGCAATGATTATAAATGATTCCTGATCTCTCGCTTAATCATCATTGGAAATTGTATTTGAATGAATTTATGGAAATATCGTTGTTACCGTATGGATCATCTTGTCGAGCATATAGTATCTCCTTTGATATCAAGTCGTTTTTTTAGGTATTTGCAATACCTTTTGGTTCCAAAATTGTCTTTTAATTATTGTTTTAAAGCAACAGTGTTATATAGCATCTGAAAAGTGGTAAGTCAGACAGGCCTCAAACAATGCCATGGCAATTCTGATCTCATCCGTAAATTGGATTACCAGATTTTTTTATTGTGGTCCTTTCGTGAAATAACTTCAAACCTGCAAAATGGCTTTATTCGTCACCGAACACATGTTTTCTTTGCCCTCTCTTTAGCTCGGATTGTGCGAAGGATCGCGTTTTGGACAATTCCGTGTGATGGGAGTATATGGAAAGGCTTCTTTTAGTGTTTACACATGGACAAGCTTTCCAGGGATTGAATAGTCTGAATAGACTTTGGTGTATAAATTTAAGACAGTGACAGGAAGTAACTATTTTGTCAGTACAAGTGTTGTTATTTTTATTTCAGTCTCACAAGCTTTCAAGTCGGCTGAGAGAAGCACCAGGTATTTTTTTCTAGTTTGGTTAATGCCCTCATATAAGAGTAGTAGAATTACAATTAGAAGAAGATTATTCAATAGCAATGAATCTTTCTTTAACTCAAAACCTATTAGCTGCAGTTACTAAAAATTTAACAAAGGTATTGGTTCCTTTTGATATTATTTTAGGAGAGATGTCAGCTGTAGGATGAAGTTGTGTGGCGTAATGTGCTTAAAGATTTGTAGGTCTCTTATCCCTATGTTATCTTACCTTAGCGGATCAGGCGAATTCCCCGGGTCAAATTCCTCTTATTGGTGTTATTGTCCTCTTGCGATTGTCCTCGTGCGATTGTCCTCTTGCGATTGTCCTCTTGCTATTGTCGTCTTGCGATTGTCCTCTTGCTATTGTCGTCTTGCTATTGTCCTCTTGCTATTGTCATCTTGCGATTGTCCTCTTGCGATTGTCCTCTTGCGATTGTTCTATTGCGACTGTCCTTTTGCTATTGTCATCTAGCTATTGCCCTCTTGCGATTATCCTCTTGCTATTGTCCTCTTGCTATTGTCCTCTTGCGACTGTCTTCTTGCTATTGTTCTCTTGCGATTGTCGTCTTGCTATTGTGGTCTTGCTATTGTGGTCTTGCTATTGTCCTCTTGCAACTGTTCTCTTGCTATTGCCCTCTTGCGATTGTCCTCTTGCTATTGTCATCTTGCTATTGTCATTTTGCTATTGTTCTCTCGCGATTGTTCTCTTGCTATTGTCCTCTTGCTATTGTCCGCAACTGTAGTTTTCATGCTTATAGTAGTTTATCAGTACTTTTTACTGTCATTTCTTATCATAACACACTTGGAGCAAATGTAGCAAACATGTACTTCTTTTCTTCTGATCAGTAAACTCGGCGACGTTTTTGAACAAAGGAGAAAATAACATCAGGGAGGATGAAGTGTTCTTTTACAAGTAAGTAGAATTTCATAGATTTGTAAATACTTGCACACACTTGGTACAGCTTTCACTAGCAAAGTAATTGCCATAATAGTAATGATGGTTTCATTGCATCACGCATTAGTCATTTCTACCGACATGTTTCGATCATTGAACTGAAGATTTATTGTTTTCCTTCTCTTAATCAAACTGTATGGGTTTAAATCTACTTAGATAAACCGTTTGACCCTCGTTTACCGTAGATGGATAGTTTCTAGTATAACCAATGTTTTTGCTGCGATTTACACTTATCGTTTAGGACCAAGTAACATTTTTACATCTCCATTCAAGAGAACCAGTGAAACCACGGTGGAAGCGATTTTTGTACAGAGTTTGGAAGATGTCGTATTTGAAGCTATGCATTGTGTTTGTCAGATAAAAATTAAGATAATCAGATAACAGATGAAGTGCAGTGCACTTGCTTAAGTGAATTTCTGCATTGAGCAGTGATCAGACAGACATAATCTGCTCCGAAAGACCATTACTTGTAGTAACAATCAGTTTAACAACGAATTTTCCGCAAGAAGTTAGCAACACGATTCGCTTCGAAGCATGGTGTTAGTCGTTGACGTGAGCCCCTAATTAAAGCTTTATGATATTTCTGCTGTTTATAAGGTACTGCTATCGGTCACATAACCGTCTCCCTCCACGCAAGTGACCTGACAGTTGCAGCATTTTCATTTGCGTTTGCGCCTTATCACGCTTCATTCTCCCCAACGGCCCGTAGTTGTGACTATGTTATCGTTTTCTCTTTTGAACTAAGATACTTTCAAAGAAAGAATTCTGTGGAAGAAAAGCGCAAGAAGAAGAAAGGAAAAAAGTCAGTGGAAATTAATGAGCTGGACAATGGTTAGAATTTTGCTATTGTTGTACTAAAATGAAATGACAAGATGTGGTTTATTGGAGTGTTTGAAAGTACATTTGGTTTGTCAAATGTAAGACGACAATTTTAGGCCGTTTTCGGCCAGTGAATATACCTGTTATCGCTGCTGATTTGTATAAGGAAAGGGAAGCAAGCATAAATATTAATTTTGGCCGTATCACTGGCTCTGTGAATGTTAAGTCACAGCATTTTCCCCAGTGCAAGGTACAATGGAGAAGCGGTAGAGGACCTTGTTCAATGTGTTGGTGTGATGACACCCATTAGGAAAGGAATGTCTTTACGAGAATGTACTTGAACAGCCCAAAACAGGCGGGATTGGAAGAAATTAGTGCCCGTAAATATGAAAGCAGACTTTTATTAACAGGAATGGCCAGAAGAGCAAAAAGGAAACAAAATTCATACAAACAATTTGTCAAAAAAGAGTATTTTTACAATTCATTTCATAACGCGCGAAAGCTCTGTTATTTTTTTCCCTATGTAAGGGTCTTTTTTCTTGAGAAAGATGATTGTTTCAATACTTAATAAAGTAGGTGTATCCATCCACCCATATCGGTCCATTATAGGTGTATCCACTTGGAAACTAGACCCAGTGGAGGAAACACTGTACCCCTGGCCCGCTAACTGTATTCGGCCCAAGGCCTCGCACCCTCCAAAACCGCCACTGACCATCGGAATAGTAGAAAGACGATAATACCGGTTCTCCCATGACAGTCTTATCTTGATTATCTATGTTTTGAAGGTCGTGGTATAGGTGACAGTAGGACCGATGGACGTGTGTACAAATTTGTCGTGAGCTCCGATATGTCAATGGAAAGGTGATTGCCTCGACGCGTCTAGTATAAAGGATTTGAAATCATTATGGAGCATCTGTACTCATCTCTCCCTAGAATCATCTTTCGCGATACATATCTTTTCCGTTTCACTAATTCAGCAGATTTAAGAATAGTTCAAACCATGGAATGAGTTGATATGACTAGAAAGTAAAACTGAGCTGCACTGAAAGCATTTCTTGCAGGTTGTTTTACGAAGTGCCTGCATTTAAACTGAAGTGCAGTAGAACAGCAGCGAGCAGGATAGAGCATAGTCATACTACTTATAATTTTTGGTTAGTTTCTGGAATTTATTTAAGTGACACTCACAGATTTAGGACCTGATCATACATAAGATAATGGGTGTCATTCATTATTTTCTTTGTAGGTGAAACAGAAAATGATATTTTCGAGGACTTGGACTTTGCAAGGTATAAGCAAGAAGGGAGTAAATGTCATTTGGGTGGGTGCAGATGGTATCCTGTTGATTTGAATGTGGTGATCAGTATCAACGAAGCTGTAAATAGACACCAACATTTTGGAGTAGAGACCACATGGGTTACCCAGATTATCCCATGCAATATGATAAAAAATATTGCAACAATATCTTGTTCTTGACGCCCCCAATGATCCATAACCACTTAAGGACTGCTTTTTATTAAGTTTAACAATACTATACAATACAAGAAAAACTGTTGTCATATTTCTTACCATGTTAGTTAGGTAGCTGGGGGGTGGTGGGGGGGGGGGGGAGACGAATGAAAAAATGGCATTTGGTTATATTGGTCTTCATAGTCAGTATAGCATGGTACAATATATACGTATGTCGTGGTTAGTGGATAGATAGTTTATTCGGAGGTTAACACCAAGAGTGGAAAGCATCACTTTTCGGTTTCTTTGTGTCTCTTCCCTCACAGACCTTTATTATAGAAATTTAAGTGCTGATTACGCATGTTTACTTTGAGTCCTATTAGTACTGGTGTATGACAATATAAAATTATGAGTGAAAATGTGGTGTCTGGGGTGCAAATGACGAGGTACATGTAAGAAGATTGTGCTACAAACGGTCACGTGGTTTTATATCGTCACTTTAAAATTTGTACATCGAAATATTTTGAAACGAAATAAAGCACGGGCAAAGAGAGCAGAGTAGAAGTAAGTAAAATAGTCATCTATTGTTATTAACCACAGAGAGTAGAGGAAATAAGTAATAGGGGATACTAACAGTAGGGGAAATAGTTTGAATGCGAGTTTAGTAATTGTGCAAGTTGCAAAATTCTTCTCACTTTAAAAATGTTCGAAGTGACGAAAGATCATTTTTTTTAGGTTGAGTTTGTAATTTGCCAAGATTAACTTCGTGGTCTTTCTGAAGTATTTTGTCCTTGACATACTTCTAGCACTATCATGCCCTGCAATATCGCCTGCCAGCATTATTTTAAGTTTGGTACATAGATCTTAATGTTAAAAATGAACTACATCATGTCTAGAATATGGTTTAGCGGTGTGAATCCTGCAATATAGAATGCCAAATTGCCTCCAAAGAACATTAATTTAGAGGGACTGAAGAGTGTTGCAAGAGCGAAAAATGTTTTTGTGGAATGTCGAGGTTGGAATATTCCATACTCTTTGTATAATTTTTAGCCGTCCGTAACCTTATTAGGACCAGCTGCTCTGATCTGGAATTGAAATACTGAACACACGTTTTGTGTAAGGGAATTCATAAGGGTTTTTATTGGATTATGTAAACAGCAGGATTTTGATGATGTTTTTGTTATGGTAGACGATTTGGTCCTTTTTCAACAGTGAAATCAAGAGCAAAAGAAAGGAGACGAAACAGTCTAAGAAGAAAAGAAAGCGAAAGCACTCAGTAGGCAGTGATGATAGTGAAAGTGATGAAGGTGATATGGAAGAGGAAGGCGCTGATGAAGAGGGTAGGTTTATATGGTTAAGTAAAGAAATCAATAGCACAGTTTAGCTAGCAAAAGGAGTTGGATAAATTACACCGTGATATTCAACTTGGAAAACTTGGAATCTCGTATAAAGCCCTTGCTAGAAATCGGAAAATTCTGCCCTAATTCAGGATCGTGTTTGCTGATATTCAAATGTTTAACGAAATAGGTTTTAAAACAGTGCCAGCACAGCATTCATCCGGGAGTCGTAGTTATGTTGGTAAATACTACCCACGTGCATCAGTGGATAAACTTAAGCAATGGGCTACATAGGTTATAGGCTGCAAGACGGACACGTAAGAACTAATTTGCCGTCAAGTTAAAAGAAATTCGAGGGATTGGCATACGAGCGTGTTCACAACAATTCCTTTCTCTGAACTTGCAAAGTTAAGCGATTTAAAATGATCGTAAATAAAAGTAATTATCTATGGATTTTTCAACCAAAAGACGTTAATGATCCATCCACTAATGCCCCGATTAATGATACAAATAGAATAATTTTAAACCGTATGTACGAACATCCTGTTTTTGCTTTTTAAGCATAACCAGTGATCCCCTGGAGACATTGCAACACACAACAACACAAGCTTTATTTGATTTTGAGGAAGGTATTTTCATGAAGAAAGATGGAGTACCTCTAGTAGCCCCGCTAGGACTCAAACACGAGATTGGTGGTAGTGAGAATTCGG
Source organism: Carybdea cf. marsupialis auct. non (Linnaeus, 1758) (assembly GCA_010016065.2). Lineage (NCBI taxonomy): Eukaryota > Metazoa > Cnidaria > Cubozoa > Carybdeida > Carybdeidae > Carybdea > Carybdea cf. marsupialis auct. non (Linnaeus, 1758). The sequence continues at coordinate 40,010 of JAAAKL020000402.1, forward strand.
TGGTTGTGAGAATTTGGGATCTACTTCCAAGATTCCCGGATTGTCGACTTTACTTTTGCACTATTTAGTGCATTGGAAAAGTCTTCGTTTTGGGTGTGGGAGATACAGGGTCCTATCCCCGCCAGCGTCGTACGCATTTCATGTTTAATGATTTCTATATATCAGTACTCAGGCAGACACACCAGCAATCATGGAATACATAACAACTTATATATAAAACATGAATGCATATGGTGCTGGTGGGGATCGAACCGGGGACCTCTCGCAAATTAGACGCCGACCCTACCACTGCAATAGATAGTCAAGACGACAATCCGTGAAGTAAATCCCCAATACTCACCACCAGCAGCAACCTCATTTTTTTCGTTTCGCTATCAGCTTCATCAGTGTTATTTATTGATTTTATTGATTTAATTTGTTGTGGTGTTTGTTACTATCTAATTATTGATAGATTTGCTGTCACCCGTGACACATCTTTTATTGGTTTATTTGTATTTATCTAAGGAGAATTTGATTACGAGGATTTGGAATTTGGCGATGAAGGTACGTAAGTTTGGAGGGTTTTAGTAAGGGAGAAAGGTTTGTGTTAAAATGTGAACAGCCTTAGTTAACGCACTTCTTACTATAATGATAAATCCTTTAGAGCAAAAATGATCTAGTGTTTAGTTTTGAACATGTTTTCTCCATGGAAACGAAAGCTCAGAATGAAGTGGATGCTAGGTCATTTCCAAAATACGCCTTTTATAGAACTCGTAAATTGCACACTTCCTTAAGTTCATGAAACGAAGGGTTCCACTGTGGTAGAGTGATAGTAAGACGTGCATTTGCTTATACTTTCTCTGTACATCTATCCTTCTGATTTGTTAACAACGAATACTTCGAAGCGAGGTTTTAGAACATAAACAAGGTAGAGCATTCATATCATGATATCTGCACATGACGTGTTATTTAATGCGGTTTTGTAACCTTGAACAATTACTATCAGCAAAAAATTCCAAAGAATCAGTATGCAGAAGTTTATAAGACAACGAAATTATTTTCTTGTTTTTCCAAGTCACGAGTCTAAAGGCAACGTTCGAATTCCATTGTATTTTTTAGATTTTTCCGAAGAGGAAACTGAGAATAAAAAGTGGACTGACAAAGACTATGAGAAGGTTGGTAATTTGCTTCAGTAGTAGTAGTTGTTGTTGTAGTTGCAGTAGTTGTTGTTGTTGTAGTAGTAGTTGTTGTTGTAGTAGTAGCGGTTGTTGTTGTAGTAGTAGTTGTTGTTGTAGTAGTAGTTGTTGTTGTAGTAGTACTTGTAGTAGTAGTTGTAGTGGTAGTAGTAGTAGTAGTAGTAGTAGTTGTTGTTGTTGTTGATGTTGTTGTGGTAGTATTAGTTGTAGTAGATATACTAGTAGTTGTAGTAGTTATAGGAGTAGTTGTAGTAGTTGTAGTAGTAATTGTAGTAGTAGTTGTAGTAGCTGTAGTAGTAGTTGTAGTAGTTTTAGTAGTTGTAGTTTTTGTAGTAGTTGTAGTAGTTGTAGTAGTTGTAGTAGTTGTAGTTGTTGTAGTTGTACTACTAGTATGATACCACCACTACCAAAATTGTTACCACTACTATCACCTATGTTTTATATACTAATCACTCGCTTCGTCTTTGCAGCTTCTCTTAGAAAACCTAAGCTCGGATGAAGAGGAAAGAGAAGACGAACCAAGAAGGAAGAAATCAAAGAAAACAGAAAGCAGGTATGGACTGTATTACCTCTTTATACCGATACAGTATTTCAAAAAGCATCAGTAATCAAGTCATAGTGTTGGACAATAAGATTTTCACACAATATTCGACTAGGGATTCAATCCAAAGATCGTACACAGAACTCATGTAGACATTTTGTATTCGTATCTTTGCCTTGATTGGTTAGCACTAGGGCATGTTTACTTTTGAGTCCTCGTATTCAGGTATCCTGTGTTCCGCTAAAACGAAGTCATCGGTGTTTTCACTACCAATTAGGACCTACATGACATGGAGCATGTTTCAGGGTCCCCTGATGATCAGTCTCACTATGAAGTACTAAAATAGTGAGGTTGTTACTTTAAACTTTTCGTACACCTATCTTCGAGAATCAGCTACTTTAATCTGCTCTATCCTCTTGGGAAGAAGACATGCTCACTAGTACAATTAAAAATATCCAAAAAACGGATAAGTACTGCAACACGCACAGTATCACACCTTCGCATTCCTGCATATTGTCAAACTGAAAATTTCGGCTATTGCCGATTAAAGTTACTAAACAACACTCTGACTTTTTGTTTTATTAATTGTGGTTATAGTTTTCATTTAAGAATTGCCCCACCTCCAGTAGTTTAATTTCAGCCTGAGGCGTGAGAAACTGGTGTATTTCGTGTAATTTTGCTGTACAACTGCCTTTAGCCAACTCTGATTATTCATTTGCTTTCTATCCTACAAAGGAGTTAATTCTAAACTCACCGTCTTGCTCGCATTTGTGCCTCGTATGTGCCCAGAGTTTTTATTAGTTACTTATTTCAGTGAGAGGTACATGTACTGATACATTTTTCTTGCCCTTCATTTGTAGCGATACGTCAATGTTTGCAGCTGCCGAAGAGGTGAGTGATTTAACATCGATGTATTTAAACCTACACGATCATCTTCTTATGGGAGAAGCCATGCGCCATTGAGATGAAATTATCAGCTCTGTCCTTGTCTGATGCACACGTTGCCATGTTTCTCAATATGGCGCTTGTAAACGTGTTCAATTATAGTCAAAATATAATAGTCTTAGAAGAAGCCTTCTCGTAAGAGTACCATGATGAAAACACGTCCTCTTTGAAAACTTCTGTTAATTTTAACATTAGGATAGATGTAAATACCGTACATTTAATATCTAGGGGGAGTTTTAATATGCTTTAGAGAGATCATAGCTACCACTGAAAGGCAGTTTAGATGTATCTTATTACACCCAAACCGCTTTCTGATTTAATGCGAAATTTCGATGAAAAGGTCTTTAGTGGTGTAATTTGCTAGATCTCGCAGTGAGGGTTAAAGTTTCCTTTCTATCTCTTGATGCTCGTAATTTGTCAGCAAGTAACCTGGCCTGAAAAAGATGACCTAAGAGATGGGATTTGAACCCACGACCTCGGAGTTTCTAGCCCGCCACTCTAACGACTGACTTATCGTTTCATGAGGGAAGCCGATTCAGAGAGGGCGAAA
>JAAAKL020000403.1:0-14926 GCA_010016065.2 Carybdea cf. marsupialis auct. non (Linnaeus, 1758)
TTTGAGGTCTGCTCTCAGTTTACTGAGTAGATTGGTGCAGTGCCGGCCTTTACGGGCTTTGTATCTGTTGGATCCTATATATATATATACGCAGGAAGACACTAGCAATCATGAGATACATTGTTACTCTCAATGAATGTGATTGTGCACTGCACTAGTGGGGATAAAACCCAAGATCTCTAGCACTGATCAGCGCAATAGTTAAGTTGACAACTTGGCATGTCGATCACCAATTCTTACTACTACCAGCGGCCTAATGTTATGTTCAACACGTAACCAGTGCCATTTCAATATGCAAGTTCACAGACACCTTTGCCACCTGCCTCAGGCAAGGGGTCTACAGTAGTAGTTATAACAGACTCGATTATTAAACGGAAGCAGAAACCAGTAAACTAATAGGGAACTATGCAGGGAAATTTCGTTGGGCCGCGATAAAGTTTAAATTGCGAGTTAGTTACAAAAAGTAGCAACCTTTTTCGTAACATATCTAGTGCCAATTTTATATCAGGGGCAGAACTTAGACATTTGAACTGCAAGTCTAAGAATTAGGCTAGGACGTATGTATCTCCTCCCTAGAATGCAAACTGTTACGAGATGTACCTTGATGTTCGGTTGCCCCAGATTGTGGGTCCCACACAGAAGACGCAATCTCTGTTTTAGATATTGAAGTCAACAATGTGCACAGTCCGTGGCAGTGATCTTTTCCAGGAACAGCTGGGCCGTTACCGGAAGCCCCTATCATAGTAAATGCTAATGTGCTAGGGTTATTACCTAATATGCTCCAAGTGTCAAGTTTTGAAGCACTAGAAGAGAGATTAAATGATATAGAGACTGCAGTGAACCCCACAAGCAGCCGGATTGAATTAGCCAAATTTGTTATCAAGAATAACATATTTGAATTTCATGGCCAGACTTGCCAACCGGTGTCGGGAACGTCAACGGCGCCCCCATATGCACGTGTTTCATGAATTATTTGGGGGGAAACCTTAATAATGGGAGCACAGGACAAACCATGTAAATGGTTAAGAAACTTAGACCGTGTCCTCTTTTTATGGACCAATGAATAAGAAGCGATGGGTGTGTTTCAAAGTCACGGCAACTCGTACCAACCGGCCATTAAATTAACTACTTACTGTTCATCAAGAACAACGATTGACAATCTGGCAGTTACAGTTATTACAATAAGCTCGTCATTTGTGAGGAAGATGTACTTCAAGCAAACTGACAAACATAAGTACCTTGAATTCTGTCTTGCTACCCGCTTACCTGCATCGCGTCCGTTATATTTAGTCAAATCCAAGGAGAAAAACCCTATGTTCAGAAAATGATGACGCCAGAGGAACCGCAAGTGGGAAAATATGGTTCGTGAAGAGAGCTAGTATTCCACTGATTCGATAGATCTTCTCATGAAAAGACCATCAAACGGGAAGACAGCCCGGACAAGGAAAAGGTTGGGATTACTTTGTTTACAACCCTACTTTCACTCGCCCCTGAACAATACTTAACCATTTTCCAAATCACCCCGGAACTTTAAAGGAGTCTTTTCTCCGAAGACACTTCGTACTAGGACTCTCGGAAATAGATCACGTTTTGTTTTAATAGTAAGCTATAACAGAATGCAGTTAGAGGTCACTGACAATACTAACGTCAGCCACACTCGGACATACTTTGCATATTTTCAAAACCGTAGTAACACTTCTGCAATCCTTTAGTAACAGACCAAAGCAATGTCTAAGAAAATGGATGGATAACTTGAAATTCCTTCACGTTTGACTGCTGTCCCTGTGCTCACTGTGCGTAGAACAATGCAGCGGAGTCGTAGCCAGAACATATTTAGCAAAGGCAGGGCAGGAATAAATACTGTAAAAGTAACAATGCGATATGCCAAGTCACACAAATTGCGTAAACCCTACTATACAAGTTAAGTTTTTTATAAAGAAAATGAAGCCTGATACACGTTGGCCCATTAAACGTTCCGATGTAAGGGTTTGCATGCAGTTTGGGAGGGGGGGGTTGCGCATGGGGACTGCGCTGCACCAGCTGAGCTATATTCCCCAAGCTCAAATTCTGGTGATGACATCGTTTCGTTTAATTTAACATCTTTTCATCCCGATCATTTCAAATATGATCTCCTTGAACAGAATCCATCTATAAAAATTCATGGTTTATGCCATCGTTCCACACACTAAAGATGCTAGAGGTGTATAGTTTATAGGGAGATAGTCGTTCAGTTTACTCTCAACTCACTGACGGCATTTTGTTAGTCAAGGTGCAATTATCTTACTGTCTCTGTTGAAACCTAAAGCCAGTTTCTACCCGAAATGATTCTCAAATCAGCCTGAACTAATCGGCGACTATTTTCCGATTACGATCTCTATCCTTGACAAGGCTCCTGTGATTCAACATTCCTGTGATGTCAACCGAACTGAGCTGGTATTGGCGATTCCCGCAAATATCAATTAAAAATCCTTCTCCGTTAGTTATTGTATGAACTTTTGTCTAGGGTTCATATAATCAGAAAGAAAACTAATGAATATTTGTCATAGTTCAAGTAGCTTCCCGTTACCAACTGAGACGGATGGTAATCATTCCATGGTCAAGTAACATGGCGCAGACAGGCTGCTCTGAAAAATTGCGTAGAGCTGGATGTCGATGTTCTCCGGTGGAGTATTGGGAGATAATCTGGCGATTAGGAAAATAGATTCTGTTATTAACGGAAGTCACCTAGCTCAATACTAGCTCACACACTTTTCTATTTCTCTAGTATCTATTCAAAATGTATTGCCAGCGTCTAATGCGGACGGCACTACTTCAGATCATTCGAAACAGGTAAAAAAAATTGTGTTAAAAAGCATAACGACAAAAGTAGAACCGACAAGTTTATTTATTATCCCAAGGGGTACTTCATGGCCTTATGCTTTTCATTTCTCCTCTCATCTTCTGTTTTCCCAAATATATAATGATGTTATCCCTCCCATAAATAAAGTCTCTTTACACACAAAATAGTGTTTAACTCGGGCGTGACTTTGTCTTTTTAAACGGAAAGCTGGTGACATGAAAACATTGAAGTGCCAACAACATCGATATTTTTATTCTTTATAACATTGATTATAAATTCTTTAGATAAACCACAGTAACTCTTTGATTTTTCTTACAGTTCATTCGGCGTGACTCAAAGCAATCTTACACGTTGTGGACTCAAACCAGTTTGAGAGGTTCCTCACCAATCAATTTTTCATTTATAAGGTAGTTATAACTATGATAAGGAACGCGATTCTCATCACAACTATATGGAGATAGATAAATAGATCTCGAAGTCAGCCTCATAAAGTTAACATTTCCAAAACCTGGACGGCAAACAACACTACGAAAATCCAATGAGTTACAAAGTTTACTAGCACCAAAAATTTTTATGCCTAAGACCGTTTGACACGTCACCTTTTTGAAGCAAACAATATCTCGTCCATATGCTTTCAGTACAGCACAAAAGCTCAATCGTAAACCAAAAGTCGTAGCAGATCTCCCCCTTCTTAATCGCTAAGGTTTCTTTGGGGTAGTTCACTTGGAAGAATATAGGATAAAGAGATAAAAAGACAGGATAATCTATCGTTGGCATCCGTGTGGTTGAAAACAAAAGACACTAGAAATTTGATTTCAGTAAGATATAGTATCTCTTGCGTTGATCACAACATCTCTTACGGGTAATAGCACGTCAGAACAAAGGCCAAGGTCTGGTTTACCAAAGTCTTATCAGGTGCAAGGGAATCAACCGTTGCTAAATGGGTGTTTGTAGGTGGGAAATGGAGTTACTTCACTCTTTTCATTCCCTAGACTGTGTAGAATGAATGAATAGCGATAAGAGATCTTGTACATGTTACAGAGTTTCCCCAATTATGTTCTCCCACTTTAACGAAATGGACGAAGTACGGGTTAATTCCAAAGATTTCCAAATATACTGTAAAGCAATTTTTGAAAGCTTCTCATGACCATGATTTTAGTGACATATTGAGAAAGTTGTATTTTATCTCAATTCTCTATCTCATATGTTGGCAACAGAATAGGTAGATTGTTCCTTCCATGTTGAAATAAGGTTCATTTTTAATTGCCTTCTTTTTTACCAAATGAGTTATTGAATTTTTCAGCAAGTCGTTCTTTTTAATATCAATACTAAAGTATTGAGTTAGTAACATTATTTTCTCGTTGCAATTATTTTATGAACTCCAGCCCACGTGCACGTAATGATTTGATTGTACAAGCATACTCACATCTGAATATCATGGAAATTAAGGAGCCCTGCGGTTTAGAAACGCTCTTGCAGCACTACTGCTTGACGCGAGGATGCTTTCTAAGGCACTGGCGGGTGCCCTTGTTTTATTTATTTCATATATTTTAACATGATTATTCCCAAGTCATATTGTATATACATAAACGCACTGTTATCCTGGAAGTTCTTCTTTGTCTTCATTCTTGAAAATCTCGAAAGATCACTCCTAATCTGTCGGTTGCCAATAGAAAAGAATATATATTTATGATATAGAGAAACCATTTCTGTACTGTGATACAGATATTCTCTTCTTTTTACGTACTTATATTATCTAACGACCCTAAGCCCAAGGGTACTAGGGCAAAACAGTAGCTGGACTCCTTGCGCAGCAACCCTGAGGGGATACCTAAAGTATGAAGTCCATCGACATCTTAAAGATATATCAATTTGAATTCCATCGTCCACTAAGTCATTTTGGGGCACATACTTGTGCATGACGTACATTTGAAATACGTTGATTCAAATAATTCGATTTTCTTAGTATGCAAACAATCGCATTTCTTCACTTCTGCAACAAAAGATTGCAGGGGCACCCCTTAAGCATTTCTTCCCCCCTAGAATGAAGATCGAAAAAGAATGTGTAGGGTTTATGCAGTGTTTGAGGGTATTCCTCTTTTGAACCGGCTCGTTACATTGCATCCGACGGTACATCAGTTTAAAGCCGGTATTTCACCATCTCAACTGGATATGGCCCCGAACCCTAACGGCATATTCGTTGCTAAAAGGAGGCCATGGCTCTTATCAACTTATATCTCCATTGTGTCAGCTGAAGAGAGAGTTCAATTGTGGATATATCAGAATAAATATATCTAAAAATATTAAATTTTGCTTAACCCCAAACACTGAAATTTCTATACTTTATACCTGTCATGCTCAACCTTGAACGTTGCGAAATTTGCAATGGCAACTTTACAGGTATTGAAATATTTAACTTTTAATTAGTAAATTTGCCTTCTTGTTCTTTAACACCCTATTAAGTACGAAGGATAACGCAGTTTCTGCACCTAATATGAGCAAAGAATTGTAAGAAAAAGTCATGTAGAAAGTGTACCTTCTATCCTTCTTATGTATAACTATAATGAGACATGTACTGAGACATGATTTTAACTTGAAGATTGTATTTATCATGGATAACAGCAGACGTGAAAAATAGGAGAAACTGAATTGTTTTATACGCGCTAATAATCAAAGACCGATGGCAGCGACACTGATAATGATGATGATGATGGTGATGATGATGATGATGACGATGATGATGATGATGATGATGATGATGATGATGATGCTGATGATGATGCTGCTGTTATTGAAATTCTTATCAGCAAAAGAGGAATAGGCGACATGCAGCTTGCGTGCAATTCTGATACAACCCTTGAACTAACAGCGATCCACCTACGTTTGTAAACACGGTACTCTTGTTATCTCACTTTATCCTTTTGTTCGAGTCTGGTGACACAGATTGCATACTTTCTAACTGAACTAGCTTATCCCTTTCAAATTAAAGTCAGTAAGATGTCAGCTATCACTTCACTACATCAGGGCTTACAAGATCTTTGTGATGCTTAAAAGAACTTTGGATCTTGACACTGAAAGCTTTTCAAATCAAATAAGCACATCTTACATTTTTGGGACTTACTAATCTTTTAAGTCTCCTACTGAGACGAAAATGCAGTAAATGTAATTACGAGGTTTTACAGCAGTTAAATACATGTTATCCACAAATAGGCAACACTATTGACAAGGCATCTTAGTCTATAAAGTGTGTAAGTCTGCAAGGAAAAACTAGGATCTTAGTACCTTTGTGCTTGATCATGATCAACTCCGTCCTCTGAAGAGCTAGATGAAATGATAGTTCTCCACCTTCTTCCGTCCTGTGTAGCTCTAACAGACTAACAGTAGGTGAATTGAGTCCACTCTTCAGTAATTTTTCAGACGGCAACAGCCAAACTTATTGTCCAAACTTTTAACTAACTCTCTGCGTGGGATATTCTCAATTACCGAGACTATAGATAAGAAACGACACAAAATAAAGTAAAAATGAACACTGAGTATAGAACAAAATATTCGTCATCTCTTCCCATTCTTTTGTACATCATTTTCTCTTGGGATTTTAATTTATCAAAAACTGCATGTTTTACAATATTGGATTAAGAGAACGCATCAAGAACAATCATCAAATGAGAGTTTCCAAAATTACGGTCACTAAAAGACTTAGTTTTTATAAACAATGGATTCTCATGGTAAGAATCAAGCTCCCAGTTGACATTAGAAGAGTAAGTAAGAAGAGAAGGCAGATGTGAATCATAAACAAACCAAGGAAGGCTATAAGGAAAAGCACATTGTAAGACAACTCTGAAGAAGCCTAGCTTGACTAGCCGAAATGAAAGTTTATAAGTATAAAATAAGTATAAAATATAGTGTTCCTGTTTTGTATTATTGTTTTGTATCGATTATATTCTAACGTCAGTCTTTGTATCTCTTTGATCCGGAACTGTATTAGGCATGGCTTAGTCGTTTTGGGTCCTTCCCGTTTTATTTATCCATTGTGAGGCAACCTATGTTCAGTGATAGCTTTGTTGAACTCCCAAATTATGGTGAAGGACGCCTACGGATTAAGTGAAACATTTTACCACGATGTATTTTAGTATAAAAGTGACAACTTAACATGGGAATAGATAGTGCCTGAACAGAAAAACTTTGAAGTGTTATCTTTAAACAATATGGCCTTGACGAAAAATACTTAAAGATACAGAAAATAGTGCATTGCGCTTAGACTGATAAAATAACTGTGCTAAGTAATCGGGTGAACAAATATACTCCTTTAATTGGTGAAATAAATGCAATAAGTTGCACGATGAAGTTTTTCTTCAACTCACATTAAAAGAATCGTGACTGTGAAAAAATTTAACGCCATGTAGTAAGCATAACAGTTGGATCTCGTAGAATTCATATCTCGTGCATCAGCGCCTATTAGAGCCTATCAATAGCATCCTCTAGGTAGTGTTGATGTCAATATACCTCAAACGTTTATAAATTCATATATCTACAATCTGTCTTATTTAGTATCTCCTCCCTGTAATGAATAGGATCGACGTCTGAACTGATTTGGCTAGCCTTTATTGCCTTCTATTCATATTTGATTGCTTTGGCACTGCTGCAGCATGCTGAATGCTGCATATTACCTTCCTGACACATGCCAGTACTAGCATCTTAAGCCTCCCTCGCTATTTTGCCCTTGCGGGTACGCATTGCTTCGTCACTTAGCTAGTCACACACTCCAATCTTGGCAACTGACCAACAAATCCTGTATTGATCCACATGACGTCATTTTACAGTGTGACGGCGACGCCTATTTTTCCAGTACCCCATGCTTTTACTCCCTTTTTTACGCGGGAAACCTAGAACACTCTTATGCATTCCCATGAATTTTAAATTCTTTGAATTAGTTTTTGATTGGGTTTCTCAATCTCATAGTTTTGCAGCTGTTGACAGCAATCAGAATGCGCATATTGTTACACAATTTTAGCCAGTCTCCTTTGCATTTCTAGGGATTCATAGCACCAATTGCTTACCCAACGACTCAGATAGAGAAAGCCTTTTTTACAACCTCTCAGTACATTCTTGTCATCTCTATTTCAGATCATAGCATCCTTTTTGTTAGGCTACAGGAGTATCCCTCTCTGTTGCTTGATTTACATGTAGATGGACAGAAAAATTTTTTTTGTTATGATAAGCGCGAAAACTTTTAGCATTGCCAAACTGAAATGATGAGGAAAGAACCTTACCATAAAGAGAAGCCAGTTCAGACAGTCATATTACACTCAACATATTGTGTGTAGCATTAATTGCGATTTGCGGCTGGTAGAATGCAAATCTTATCTGTGTTGAAGAAAGCCAAAATACCACAAATCTCTGATAATAAAGGAGAAAAATCAGTTTATGAATGATGCCACTCAAACATGTCAAGAAAGCGCATAGTCTCCACTGTAAATTACACTCAATTATAGAGAAGATGCTTCTACGTATACACTAAAAATTAATTGCAAAATGGCCGGACAGATGTGACTTAAGATAACGTAAACCGTAGAGAAATAATTTATGCAGAAGGAATGTTTAATTTAGATCATCAACATTGTATACGTGGGACTAAAATGAAGGAAAACCAGGTTGACAATTAACATCTATTTAAAAGAGTCATGACATGATCGAGACACCCCCGATATTATGATCCCAGAATGGTTGCAGTAGACAAGTTTGAACTGCTGCAATTTGACGTGATGTGCTACAAGCTGCCTTAGTAGTAGAGCAGATATTATATTTGAACAAATTCGTGGTACTACAGAACTCAAAGAGACAATTAAACAGGCAACTCGTTTTGATCAAGAAGGTTTTTGCCGATTCTCATCAATAGATCAACTGATGAGAATCGGCGAAAAGCTTCTTGATCAAAATGAGTTGGCTGTTTAATAATCTCTTTAAGATTTTGTATTGTACGATGGAGGCGTTTTTCTCCCCAAAGAAACAGTGTTTGACTATTAATCTACCATTCATTTATTTACCTTCTCTACTTGTAGAATGTCATCACGACCGCAAAAGAGCGTTAATGGAGTCTTAACAACTAAAAGTGTTATTACGTATTGTTAAACACAATATAACTTACTTATTATGTCATCATGACGTGGGTTTCTATGTACCATCATCACAATATATCGCCTTGATATCATTCATGAAAATGGTTGTAAGAATGCTCTATTGAACACTCTGATTTCATATCTTTTTAAAAGATTGAAAAGAGTTTCTCATTTACTTGCTTACCATCCAAAGGTAATCCAATATTCTAGAACATCGTCATTATGAACAACTTGAACAACATTATCGAAGATAATTATGACTGAATGTTTACAATTTAGTCTTCATTACTCGATGATAATAATTGATATTAAATGGGTGAAACACGACTCGATGTTGGTGATTTAGTACCCATAAAGAAATAGCTTTTTGAAAATTTTTTACCGAAGACTTCTCAAGGGCAAGATGTTGCGTTTTAGAAGGTTGAATGAAGTAGGAAAGAAAACGCAATAACTTTGATAATGATATTGCTCAGCTATGATGAAGTATATCACATCGAATTAATAGACTACTTAAATGTTAATAGCTAGGCTGCAAAATCTCTGACCTTATAACGTGTTCCATTGGCATCTTCAATATTTACAGAGAGTAAAATAGGGTAGCCAGGGAGTGGCCAGGGGGTCACAAGGGGGTCGCTTGGGTGTCACATATTCCTATTGTTTCCCTGTGCATTCTTTGTATAATCTTCATATCCGTTGCATATAGTTAGTTGATTCTTAGTTTGTTGTAACATGGAGGCGTGCGAAGAATAAAGTAAAACTCACATCTGTATTGTCTTGTTTCGGTATTGAACCTTACCTGGAAGTCTATCACACTGGGGGTCACCAAGGAAGGAAACAGCCACGTCATTGATAAACAAACAATAGATCCTATGTGCATTCATTGGTCTTAGCATACTGTTATTCATTTCAGGAGCGAGAGGTTTTGACAGTAACTGTTATTCTTCACCGAGGGTTGTGTCAAATTTGCTGTCTATCTTTATTTTATGCTCGGTGTTGATCGTCTCTGATTGTAGGATGTTCAATATCATTGTTCTGCTCAGACATCGTCTCTTTAGTGTTTCATTCTTACATTATACAGCTATGTTGTTTCTGTTTATCCAAGAAGACCAGTCCATTTTAAAATGTCATATCATTTGCCTATAAGACTGTGCAGGGTGTGACGATATACGATATGGAAATTGCCAGGGTTTATAGAATGGAGGGGACAGGGGACATGCTCTCTGCAATTCTTTTTGTGGTGAGACTTTGGCCACTTTGTAATTTACCCGTGCATCATGAGCCACAAGGAAACACTAAATATCTAAAGGACCGGCTTTGGTTTTAATATCTTTCAAAAACTACAGGCTCTCGAACAGGAGTCTCTCGACATCTTCTGTGCTGTTGACGTGTATGTAGATTTTGTGCTGTAAACTCAAATAGCAACCACTTAAGTTCAAGGAGTTACTCTTGCCCTGTCTATGGACTACGAGCTCGCCCGCATACATGGAATCTGTATGTGAACTTCAGTACTTTCAGGCCTTGTGCCACCCGGATATCAAAAACTAACTTTTAGAACAGAAGTTGAGTAAGCTCTCTGTTGATTTCCGAAGAGACATGATTCCCACTATGTGAAGAAATACTCAATGAAATCAATTGAGAGGACAGAAATTCTAGAGGCCCGTCGCATGGATATTATTCACGTTTAGTAACTCAGCCTTGACTCTCTTTGTCACGGGGAATATGCTTATCAGATACATGTTTGTTACAAATGACTGATCTCTCTGGCCACCTTCATTACAGTTACTAAGAAAAAGGCCCAGCTGGTCAAACAGTATAGCTCCCATAGTTGGAAATCGGCAATTGAAAATAAAACTGCCTAAGTTTGAGTACTATCTGATGTATAAATGGGTCCCAATACCACTTCATATGCACTGGAGGCCTGTGCCTTTTCAAAATAATATATGGTGATAAACAGAAATATCATAGAGCATTTAACATTTTTTCCAGTGGGCAAAGAGGGGTATGTATCAACATCTAATTTTACTTCAAGGTCAGATTACAACGAGGTAAGAAATTGCAACTGGTCAAGGAACAATATCTAACCACATAAAGAGCCTCTGTTTGTTTATTGTTGACAAATCAACCAGAATCTTCTTTTTAATTGTGAAGGATCATGAGTGGTTCAAGTAGAATTTGATTTCAAGGACCACAAAACCTCAGCACAACCTCTTTACACATTTCCTGATTGGGAATGCCTTACATGAAGCAACAATATTTTTCCCAACTGCAATTGATCGAGTTGTTCTCGTAGAAAGTAAAAAGATCTGAATCCCAAAGTTTTATTCTAGAGACAATGCTGCCTTGTTAATGTCTAGACGGTCGGGTTCCGGGCAAGACTCATGTTCGGTTGTACTTTTACAAACATACAGTGATCATTTCAGGAATCTACAATGCCTAAGGTATTTCATTCAAGCCTTGTTCAAGAGAAATGTGACAACAAATTTCATAAATAGCCTCAAAATTGTTGAACCTTTTTAATAACAAAGGCAATCTGCTTCAGGTTTAGATTGACCTTTATGAGTCATTGTCCACATAAATTAGATCATTCTTACCGTCACATAAACAATTGAATGCAGGTATTCCAGTACGGCATTCGTAAATAACTTCACTGCAAAGCTCCTTTGAAAAGTTTCCATTGCAACTGAGATTATAATATTCAAGAAATTATCTTTCCGCATACCAAATTTAAAATGATACCCAAAGTTATGCTTCTCATTAACTATTTTTGCAGAGGAGTAGATTTTATCTGGATATGGTAGACAGAAAATATGACTTGTTAGGATGGTTTTAAAGGGACAGGTTTTTAGAAGATAGGAGGGAACAAAATTTCAATCAATTAAAATGTTTTTACTTTACAGCTGGTCCCTATAAGGAATTTAGGGGCGATATCTGGACGTTTCAATGCCCAGAATGCCAGACTATTCCCCTAAAATTATAATACCAGTAAAGTGGGAAGTTTTATATATTGAAAGGGAACGAGGACTCTTAAAATGAGATAAGATACTGGCCTATAGCATTTAGGAACTGTAGCAATGAAAAAGGAGATAAAATGATCATGCGGAGGACCAAAGGTATTACTCAAGTTAAAAAGAGTCAATAAAGCCAAAGACAAATTGGTCAGGTATAATATAATACATGCTTATTATGGAGGTCAGAAGAAACAGAGAAAGAATCTTTAACTGGTGTAGCAAATAAACAAGATGGCTTAAAGAACCTCTGTTTTAATTTCTATCTGTAGTTGCATGAGCCCATCAGCTTCCTGCAGAGGTTGCAAAAGTTGTCTTAAAAGTCGTTGTAGAGAGGCAGAAAAGAGTCATTAAGATATGTGCTTAAGATACATGATGTGACTTCATGAAAGTACGCCATTTTCTATGAACCATGGCAGGATCAGTAATGAAACTGCAGCATGGTGCCTACCTATGCTTTATTTATTACAATAAAGCCATTTTCAAAGTACCGTACTCCAGCGCACAAACCTATAGTCCAGCTTAAATAGGGATAATGACAACTAGTCAGTTTGTTAGAGCAATCATATCAATAGATAAAACAGGAATGAAGATTAGTTGAAGGCATGCTAGACTGTACAAATAGGCACTGCCGGTTTTTGGCAAAAGGGAGCCCTTTAGTATCAATTTTTTTTCATCAATAAGCTGTACGGGCCTCCCATTTTCTATCTTAGGTGCTGGGCCCTGTGCTGCTGCGTAGTCTGCACCCCCTCAAACCGGCAGTGCAAATAGGGCAAGAGCAAAATGTGATAAATCGGTAAAATTTACAGATTGCAGAATGCTATGAGTTGAGAATGAGGAGACCAATTTAAGGTTTATTTTGAAAGGCACGTGGCATGATTAGCATTTTATTTTTAAGTGCTGTTACCCTTTATATAGCATATAAATTATTTTTTATCGAAAAATAGAATAAAGAATGATGATATGGACAGCCAGCCAGTTGGAAAATAAATAAATATATAAAATGCTGCAATGTTCCAATGCATTTGAGAGAACATAGAAATGAAGTCAGAATCGTTATAGGGAAAGACGTATCCCTAACATTCGACGCCCTCTATGGAGAGCATGGAGAAATTGATGAAGTAAAAAACTGGGGATAGGGAATACAAATAGAGAGTAATGGCTGTAAAAGGGTAGTCAGTCTTGGTTGTTAACCCCTCTTGGGTACAAAAAAGGAAACTCCTAAAAAGTGATATCATAACATACAATTTTCTTAGTCTGCAGATGCCAATGATTTGGTGAAAATCATTAAACAAGAGCAAAGCAGATAATTTCTCCTCTGTGTTTCCTTGTCAAACCTAATATTCTTTTAACACATTTGCAACCTAACTATTTATACCATTTAAAGTAGGTGGTCACCGCCATTTGTACATAATTTATGCATTGTAGTCAGACTTGAACAGACATTCCTGTTCAACTTGCAACCTATTAGATGTATCAGGTAATATGGCGGTGATATTTGATTCTTAAGAAACGTTTTCCCTTTACGTTGACAAGCTATCAACTTTCCTTCCTATCTCATTTATGAAGGTTAGACTGCGTCAACTTCGCTAGGCAACAGTAAGGACTAGGATAAGAAAAACTCCTTCTCCTGGGAAACATAAACTGGTTATTTTATAGAATGTATTAGCATATGGAAATAGGATGGGCTAATTGTATGTCATTCAAGGCCTTTAGGAAACAGTTGAATAAAAACAGTATCGATACATGAATAGCAATTGCTCCATACAGATGATACTATTTTAATTTCAAGGCAGTTGACGTTGATGTGGTATTCCGCAAGTGACCAGTTATTATTAACTTCTGAAGAATCCCCCACCGGCAATCGGTTTACTATTTACAATCTAACGAGAGCGGTGTGATACTGTAAGTTGTTGTAACCTAGCAATCACTGGTATCTTAGGATACTGACAATCAGATAGGATATATATTGATATCCATCAATGCTATTAAAGGTAACTTTATATGAAGTTTTCACTTTGCCAATAAAGGTTTACTAATGATAATTAGATCTTAATATCAGAGAAATAGACAAGCGAGTCCTGCAATCATGATTCGAACCCAGGACTCAAAATGTTGTGGCACGTTACTCTACCAGTTATCTCTAAGAACACTGGATCGAGAACCTTCCGCCTCAAAGCGAAGTCAGTCGTTGGACACCATTTCAGTCCCCATTAAGCAAAGATTATAAACAATGTAACGTAACATGGCCGACCTTCCCGCGCTATTTTAACTAATGGGTATCAGTACTCGTGACTACACTTTTTCGCTGTTGGGAACAATGGGAAGCTCAATCCAGTCAGAGATCAGTGTATTCTACCTACCTACCTACCTACCTACCTACTTAATTCCGTGATGGCAGCCTCCATTTTGTGAGGTGGTTAAGTAACACTTGCAACACAAGTGGCAAGTTACTCTAAACCCCACACCATAATTGTAAAGGACAGTGTCGAAGTAGTTGTCTCTGTATGTCATTAGAACTGAATAGGTACATACGTATTAATTGCTGCAATACCTACAGCATAATGTGAGTAATCGTTAACAACAATGCCGTACACAATAACTATGACGTAGTCACATAAACATTGCCGATCACCTCATTGCACTATTTAGCGTAATGACACATTTTAGCGTAGGAATTATTCCTAAATTATAAGAACAAGCTGACCTTGTTGGGCAATTCCGAATTCCTTGTATCGAATATATACAGCAGTCTTAGTCTGGTATAATGAGTTGTGTGACAGAGGTAACACCGACCAGTGAAAGACAGCATCTACTGTTTGTTGGAATTCGTTCGTCTAATTTAGCTTCGTTATTATTTAGTCATTGCTATCGGAATACTCTGATGCCTTCTCTTATTTAATTTTTTTTTTGGGGGGGGGGGGTGGGAGGGGGGGGAACGGTGCAGACACTTAATTACGACTTGT
>JAAAKL020000403.1:14936-43197 GCA_010016065.2 Carybdea cf. marsupialis auct. non (Linnaeus, 1758)
ATTTTTTCTTCTTTTTTTTTTTTTCTTTGTTTTTGTTTTTTTCTGTTGTTTTTTTTTTTTTATTTTATTTTTTGGGGGGGGGGGGGGGGCGGTGCAGACAGTTAATCACGACTTGTATTGCGTCTTCCTGCCACGCCTTGCCGCGCCGCCGCCCTTACAACTTGTACTTCTGTCACAATATTTTCCACTTCCCAACGAATGAGCATCGAATCCTTTTCATGCGATTTCAAGATTGGCTTCCCTTTGCTATTTGACACTACCCTGAAAAGACAATCTTGAAGTTAAAATAATCAGAGGTAGACAACATAGTAAGCGATAAAGAATCTAGCTGATAAACCGGGCAACTTGACGTGGGTTTTTCAATGTTGCGTCACTCAAACCCAGGACTTACGTTACCCTTGCGCGTTGCTGTTTCCCTACATCAACAAAAGGCACTCATAATTTCAAAATAATGTTTTCGATCTAAAGCAGCAGCCTTTTATAGTGTATCGTTAGCTTCCAGAACTAAATTTTTCGAACAAAAATGGAGATATTAGCATCATCTTCTATTTTAAATTATAAGGGAGAAAGTATGGAATTGTAGCTATCGTTTCAGCAATTTTATCTATGACACAATGCCTAAATATAACCGTGTAAACAAAGTCAGAGAAATAGCATCTATAAATAGTAATAGAAACAGGAACTGTATGAACCTTGTCTCTTTTGTAAGCCGTAGGGTATAATCATTGTTTGCTGTTAATGAAATGAGCAAGTGTAAGGATAGAGAATGTGTAATGTCATGATTTTGTCTCCCTTATCCAGCTATGTTGTCAGCTAAGGTGGAGGACTTGCAACTTCCCCCTTTATACAGTATGATTGTAAATGTCCTCCTCCCTTATGTCAATTATATCCTGTCTTACGCTGCTTGTCCATTGCAAGACTAGTTTTACTGATATCTCCAAACTTTAGAATCCGTATCTTTGAATTTACTGACTTTTTTAATTATTAGCCTCGATTCTATCCTACTTTCTTTCTATGGTTAAGATCAATGTATAGTACATATTCTCGATTTTAGCCCAGGAGCAGGCTTGTAATACTGGTTGTCATTGGCAACCGAGGCTTCCCAGCTACCCTTTACTTATAAGTAAACTTGTATAGTGGCTTTGTCTGTTTACTTATGCTACATTCAGTTGACCCTTTCACTGTATCTAGGGGATCCTACCCTATGGTGGTTAGAAAGGTCCCCTTTTAAAACGGATCTTTTTATAAAATATTTGATATACCCATGTGGCACTATACACCAGCTATGTTCCTCATGAATCCCCGTAAGCCTCGTGAATCATCAGAAAGATTGTATGATTGCAAGCTGCCCCATACATTTTCAATCGCCTCTTTTGTTTTTCTTGAATCTTGTCCTCATATTGTGTCAGATATAGCTTGACAGCAGGTGCAGGTCAGGCTTTTTCTGGTAGTCACAAAATGAAGCGAACTGAAGGCTGTTTCATATTTTATGAGGGTTGGTTTCATGGCGCTAGGTGACAGTCGTGAATTTTCTCCACTGTAATCAGCATTGAACAGGGGGAAACAATGCATCGTTTAAATAGACATGCAATTAACGTAAGAGCTTGTCCGCAAAAGACAATGTCAGTGTTGTAGCACAGGATAGAGGGAACAAAATATGTATAGAGTCTATCTAATGCTCAAGTTGAAGTAGATTTTATTGTAACTTTTACTGCATGTAAGCAAAAAATGTCCACGAAAACTTGAAGTAGGTGCTATAGTCAACTCTTGACATCTCGAATTCGTAGGGAAATGAAAAAACTTCGAGTATTCGAAATATTGAATTATTAAGAGTTGCCTGTAGGTGCTCCATTTTCAAGAGAGAGGCGCATTTATTTGAAATAGAGCCGATTTCGAAGCATCGACATTGGAGAAATCGAGAATTTACTGTAATGACAATATATATGTATTTACATAGTAACTCACTAAACATGAATGCATATGGTGCTGGCGGAAATTGAACGCGGGACCTCCCTCACAGAAAACGAGAGGTCCTAGCTCGACCACGCCAGCACTTTATGCATTCAATTTTAGTGAAGTACTATGTATTCCATAATTGCTAATATGTTTGCCTACGCAACAACTTGAGCTTTCAAACTAGCTTTCGGAATTTCTCAACTCCTTCTTTAAGCTTACAGCAGTTCGTTTCTGGTATCTGACGTGGTTTAAGTAAAATAAGCCATACCTAAATTTCACAAAATTTGCAAGTTCTTTTTAATAACTTGCTACATCTAAAATTCATCTTTGAATCCATAAAACAAATCCATAGAATAAACATTTCTAAACTATTCTCGAGAGACTTTTGAAGGAAAGACATATAGCTTTCACTACCTCGCTTTCAAGCTGAGTCGAAAATCACCAAAGCTAGGGATCTCCCTCGCTAGTCACGTGATAAAAACACAGTGTAGTTCCCTCAAAAAGCCCTAAATCTAAGCCAAACCTACGGTATTAACTTCCCTCAAATTTGAACCACTCGGGGTAAAAAGTTGAGACGATGTTTGCCAATAGGATTCTCTTCGCGGAAACTGTCTTCTGATTTCGTCTGGTCAATAAGCTGAAAAGATGAGTCATCCATCCCCTTGTGACCATCGGTGGTAAAGTGCCAAAATAGACTCGCCCGCCGCACTATAGTGTTACGGTTACTATCACTTTCTTGCAAAATGTGTGATACTTAGATTTCTAGTTGTTAAACCTGAAGTGAAACGGCTTGGTTGTACTACAAGACATACAAGCAAGACAGGATAGACATAGATAGAGAGAGAATATAAAAGCATATATATATGAAGGCATATAGATCGCCTGAGTACTGATGAAGCTTTCAGCGAAACAGAACAATACAGGTTGCAGGTGGCGGTGAGAAATCGGGGTTAACCTCCCGAATTGTCGACTTAGCTTTTGCACTGTTTAGTGCAGTGGTTGAGTCGATGTTTTCGGTGCGAGAGTTCAAGGATTCGATACCCACAAACACCATTTGCATTCATGTTTATTACTAGAATTTGTATTCCATGACTCCTAGTGTCCGCCAAAGCCCTGGATTAAGATTCTTACAGAAAACAATAAAAATTTATTTTGTTTCAGCACTAGTTTTCAGCATCTTAATGATTTATTTGTAAATAAAATGCCAAAATCTAACGGTAATGGTTCTGACTTCCTCAGGTCTATTGGAAATGTTACTATTACCAAAAGCATCTGCAGTATGATATATTGGTTGAACGACGAACTGTAACATGGTGCATTCCAAATAAATAATAATAATAATAAATAATAATAATAATAAAGATAAATTTTTATAGCACCATATACACTACTTGTTCTATGGCGCTTCACAATCTTTGCATGCATATTTTACTATTTACAATAAAATTTTTGGCCTAATGCCAACAAAGAGTGTATGCAGTTGTATGGGCCTAGCTGAAAATAGCTGGGAACAAGCATATAACAAATCACGGATAGGGGTATGACAATAATGGAGATGGCTATACATTACAGGCACAAGAAGACGGGTGGATCAGAAAACATTAGAAAAACATGATGATCATACAAGAATGAACAAGTAGATAAATCGATCAAGAATTAATGTGAAAGTACAAGTATGGAAAAAGATAATATAAAAATAAAAACAAGAATCAAGGGAAGATACACAATGCCTAAAAACTTAGGACGCTCAGCGATCTTTTGTATATATATGCTAAAAAGAATAGCTCATATTTTAAGGTATATGCGCATGTTTGATATCTGTTGGTATCACTTCTGTAAATAATTCGAAGCTGAAAATGGGAATTTTAAATTTGACTTGTACTGTGTAAAAATACGACCAATTTTGAAAATATTACAATTTCAACCAATTTTATAAACAAACAGAATCTGTTCCTTACATGTTACAGATACGTTTTGAGGTTAAATATTTTCTATTTGGCATTACGTTGCTTATCTGTCTATATAACAGCTACAGTTTTAAGGACTTTAGTATATACGCCTTAAATATATTTAACTTAAAAAGAAGCATATATACATATATATATATATGTATATAGATAGAGAGAGAAAAATGCTAAAGAAAAACACGGAGATTATATATATATATATATGTACGTATATAAATATGTATAGGTATGTATAGGAATAACGACTTGTCCCCCAAAACCCGATTATTAGAGATATGGTTTAACTACACCCTGTAGCAGGATATTAATCCATTTCTTCCCTTAAACTATCGAAACATAAATATGGGAAATTAAACAATATGTAACAGTAGCGGTAGGGCGGAGACAAAGAGTGCATTTGCCGTCTCCCTCAATAACTTACAATGATATTCTAAAAATATAAATTTTTAGCTGAAGCATGAAAGAGGGCTGTCAATTTGCGCTACCAATCTCCCCCCGTACTACTATTGTACAAATGCACATGCTACTGATTTGAGTGGATAACATCGTTGCTTGGGGAATAAGTCTCACTACGACTTTCTACATCACTCAGGTTCTTTTCATTTCAACTCTATTGCTGGAATTATAACCCGTGTGGTACTTGTTTCACATTGTACGTCATAAAGATTCGAATAAGAGGATAGGCAACAGTGGGGTCTCGGCTCTAACAAAAATGTACAGAGGTGGTGAAGTTAGGTATGACTACTTTACTTATAGAGATTACCAAAGGAAATGTATGCTAAATGTGTAAATGCTTACAATGCTATTATATTCAATGGTCTCTAACAAACATTGGATCGAGTATCTTCCGTCTCAAATTGAGGTCAGTCGCTGCACGCCATCTCAGTCCCCATCACACAAAGATTATAAACAATGTTACGCAACATGGGGGACTTTCCCGCGCTATTTTGACTAATAAGGGCCAGTGCTCGTGACTACACTTTTTCGTAGTTGGAAACAATGGGAAGCTCGATCCAGTCTTTTTAGGGATCAGTGATTATATTTAGTTATAGTTCTGAGCGACCTCTATACATTACTGAGAACCAAGAGTTGCCATAATGTCCGGCACATTCTCAGTTAAGCAACAGGTTCGCAGCGATAGCCGATTGTGTTTCTACTTTCGATTTAGGCTCGCTCTTGCAAGTCCTATTTGGTTCTCTTCTCTCGCCTTTTCTCTTATTCCAGAGAACACTAGGAACGTGCTGCTGGATTCTCTGAAAAAGGATATCGTGCTCCTCATCGGCATTTGAATTGATAAACAACATTACTTAAGGAATAGGGTGGTATTACTCTGTGTCACCAACATCTCCGCTTTTGCTGTTTTTGATCAGATGCAATCAATGATGCCGAGGCTCCTTTTTCAACTATGGTCATAAATAGACAAGTCCATCAAAACCCTCACGAGTAGCCTTAGAACAACAACGTTATTATTAGAACAAGAAAGTGTTGCTTTTAAATTCGTATAAAGCGGCTTACAATCTTGTATTTAAAGACCCACTTAATTGAAAAGAACTGAAGTTACTTTTTCAAAAATGACAGTTTTAGAATAGTCCGGTGAGTTATTTTTTGAGAACAACAGTGAAGACCGTATTCTGAGTTATCGTAAGTAGTCATGATATGTGATTGTTACATATTAAATGGATAGATAATAACAAACAAACCGCTGAGTACTAGAAATGAAGTGATTAGAAGATAATAAATGAGTCTTTTCTATCACTTTACAATGCTATTGCGCAGTTTAACTTACATTGTATAACAATAACCCCATCTTTCCAATGCCAAAAACAAGAGAACAAAGCGTAAGGGAAGAAATATGCATCCAGGTGATTTCACTATTACAAAAAATATCTTTGGGAAACGGTTGACAATGCAACTTCATAATTAAGCCTGTTTGTAAATTTATCTTTCCTTCCTAAAACGTCTTTAAAAAATTGGCGTGATGAATAAGGGACCCCATAGGCAGAAACGATTTTCGCAACAGTTACTCCATAGCACAAAATGCTCAACAAATATCTGATAAAGAGACGTGTCTCATAGAGTAAGGGGAGCACTAGACTCTATCACCCTATGCAACGAGGCCAACCAGTTTGAAGGGAAGTGCGACTTAAAAACAAACTGGATCTTATGTGTATCTTATCCTAAAATGAATATGGTGTATAATATATGCCAACATTTTAAGTTATTCTAATCGGTCGTGTTTCGCACGACATGTTAAGCAGCATGATATTAGATACTTCCATCACTACAGGACTGAAGTAAAGTTAACCTGTCTGAGGCCTAATAAGAGCATTGTGGGAAATCCTCTCTTTGTCCATCGACGGGGTTAGGATGTCTTACGTACATAAGAATATTGAGTTATGATCTCTCATAATCGTTGTAATTTTCCATGTTTCGTTGCTACTAATGTTTATTGTTCAAATTCTATTCACTAATCCTAGGCATGTTCCTACTCCTAATACTGGGCTGATATTCCATGTTTTCCCAAGAATCCTGGTTCTGTTTCTTGTCTTTTTGTTTTTCTGATTCTAATACTTGACCTATTTCTAGCCGTTTTCTAATTCTAATCCTGCTTCTATTCTTAGCCTCTTTCTTCTTCTAATTCTCCTCCTATTATAAGTCCTTTCCCAGTCCTAATGCTAGTCCTTTTAATAGTCTTTTCCAGTTACTAATAGCTGTGCTATCCCTAGTATTTTTCTGATTCTAATACTTGACCTATATCTAGCCGTTTTCTAATTCTAATCCAGCCCTACTCCTTCTAACGCAGGTTCTATTTCTATTCCTTTCGTGATTGTAACCCTGGTCCTATTTCTAATGTTTTCCTTTGCCCTATTCCTGATCATATTTCTAGTCTTTTTCTCATTCTAATCCTCTTTCTATTCTTATTTCCTGATGAAAACCACAGATGTAATGACCAAAAAGGAGCATATGTGTCGCCTTCGATTGCTGTAGACCTTCCCCTTCTTATCTTTTCTTGATACCACACATGGAAGGACTTTGACAAACTGAAGCGGGCTGGCGCTCCAACATCGTCAAGACTTGTGTTGAGTAACTGCAGATTTAAATCTAGTTCGATGAAGGCATATAAGACGTGAGCTACATGTTAAAATCATTGATGAAACTGTTGAATCTATGAGATGAGTATCTATACTATTCTAAGCTCAACAAAAAGTATGAAGTTTAACAGTATAAATAGGTGACGTCAGGAAGGGCATCCGGTCTACATGTGCTCTATGCTCCAGCAACAAATCCCATCTAAATGGGCACCGTCAAACCCCATGTTGGGAAAAAAGCCGTTAAACGAATAAAAAACCTGGCCATTCATTTTAGATTTGTGTTGCTCAATGTATGCGCCTAGTACCATCTATTTATGTCATTGAATATTTGCGATTAAGTTTACTCCTAGTTATTGTTTGAACCCACCGACATTCAGCCGTTCTCTTAAACTTCTGTGATATAACCCTTAGAGTCTTGCATCTGTATAAAAAGATAAGGTGTACGGTCAATTAAAAGTATCTGCCTACTTTGTTGTCATTTACAGAAAAAGCTTCTAAATTTGTTAACGAAAATCTCTTCATCATATCTATACAAGATTCTGAACCATCTTTCATTCTATGCGGTGTCGACAGTTTTCATATGTATTAGGATAACTTTACTTGCCTACCTCACATGTAAATACATACCTATCGATATTATTATGAGAGAATAGATTCAAAACGTCGCTCTGCAACCCTGTCTCCTAAGATTTATGGCCCTTGAATGACGGGCGTGAAAGATACTGGAGAGAGAAAATATGTAATCAATGCGATGAAATACAAGTTTCTACTATTAAGCCCCACTTTCATTGTACTTTAAATGCAGGAGCACTTTACTATGAAAAAATATGCTTTCCGATTTAATTGAGCAATTTGTAAGATTTATTATCGAATCATGCCTAACATTTGCATACATTAAAAGTAAACATCGATTAGCCATGTGGAAAGGATGAGACCGCTGGATTACGCAGGCTAATACATGAGATTGCAGTTACCTTCAGTAATTTGCACACCCAGTGCTTAAGAAGACTTGAAGTAGTAACAGTAGTAATAGTAGTAACAATAATAGTAGTTGTGGTAATAGTAATAGTAGACGTAGTAGAGTAGTAACAGTAGTATTAATAGTAGTAGTAGTAGTAGTAGTAGTAGTAGTTAAAGTAGTAGTAGTTACAGTAATAGTAGTAGTAGTTATAGTAGGAGTAGTAGTTGTTGTAATAGTAGTAATGGAAATGGTGGTAGTAGAAGCAGTTGTAGTAGTAGTAGTTGTAGTATTAGTAGTAGTAGTTTTAGTAGTAGTAGTAACAGTAATAGTATTAGTAGTAATAGCAGTAATGAAAATAGTAGTACTAGTAGTTGTTGCAATAGTAGTAATGGAAATAATAGTGGTAGTAGTCCTCGTGGTAGTAGTAGTAGTAGTAGTAGTAGTAGTAGATGTAATAGTATCAATAGTGCCACTATTGTAATTGTAGCTTTCACTCTTATGCTATGACAGTAGGATCCTTAAATAGAGTAGCTCTCTATCTTTAACTGTCGTTGATTTCCTTCCATATTTTAAGCAGTAATAGCTCGTAGCTTGAAAAACAGGAGTCACTTGATGTTTTCAATGCTGAGAGCTGTTTATTCATTGCTTTCCACAAAGTAAGATCGTGACAAAATCTGCGTCTCCATAACAGACATTTCAGAGTGGTAGTTAAGGGAGTATAGGTGACGATGTGAAACAAGCAATACTACAAAGCACCCCTAGAGTTCAGTAACTGGTGACCATATTCAAGACATTTTACGTTGATGGAAATCGTGAAGCATCTTGATTCAATCTCCTTTATCAAGTCAACGAATCAGTCAGCTTATAACTGCAACAGACCATTTTTCCAACAGTAGACGTGGCACGTCATAACTACCTATAGGCTTGAAGAGATAACTTATTGCAAATAATAATCAAAGAATATGAACTAGTTATTATTAGCTTTACTGCAGGTGAGGACATTCGGCTTTTATGGATAGACAACTAGACAATTATTTTCTCAACGCTTTGCCCCCTATCAAAATTTAATGACTTCAAATCTATTTTTACTGACGTCTCTCCGTCATGGCATTGATTATTATACTTCTAACTCAAAGATTACTGCTGCTGCAATAAAAACTCTAAATCGGACTGAAAGTAGGCTGTCATTAGTTTTTGAAAGCAAACTAAAATCCTTGCAGATTTTACAATGATGGAGGACTGCATCGTGTCTCTAGCAAAATGTCCAAGGTGTAAGTAAAATTTTATTTAGATTTTAATGAGATTTGCAAAGCATATCATGGAGAGGATTGATTTGAGAGTTGGTTTACTCGACGTGTAATCTGTAGCTATAGGACTTGAATTCGGCAAATGTTGGTGTTTCGAGTTCATTTCTTGACAATAAATACCGAACGTGGTATATAAGGGTCGAAAGCAGAAATAATTTGTCGTAACTTCGGAATTTCTTGAACTGTCAACAGAAGGTCACCCCTATTCAGGACGACGCAATCAATGCATAGCGATGGTTATGTGTTGAACCGCAGTTATTGTTTTTATGGTTTCATTGTAAGGATAGCACAGGTACTACAAGAAAAATCTGTTGACTAAACCACCATGTTGAACATCAGGTTAGCAACACTGAGTGAGACCTACCAACCGAAGCGACTGGATCCGAGTAAAATGGCTGCTTTTGCAAAGCAAGATGGAAAACCTTTAGGAATTAACAATACCATGCAGATGGAAACAAATGCGTCACCTAAACAAACAAAATGTGAAAGTAATGGACTGATAATATCTGATGGAAACGAATTTGTGAAAATTCAAAAGGCCGAAAAGAGTTTATCGCCTAATCAAAGCTCAGTTAGCAATCGAGACGAACTGAAAGACAGTTCCATTGTAGAAAAACCAAAACTAGAGTTGATAGAAGACGGTGGCCATTTGGACCAGTTATTCAGGCAAATAAGAAAACAGAAAGGTTATCACGAAGAAGAAGAGGGTTTTGAAAAAGCCCCTTTAATAAATCGTGTGAATATTCCAGAAGCTTTTACGGGTACGAAGCAATCAAAAACTAGTGCATCCTTAAGAAGTACTGGTCTGCTACACCACGGCTATGATAATGTGAACTTGTACAATGAAGATCTCTTAGAGAACTCCTTTGCAAGGGAAACTTCAGTGTCAACTCCACAGCTCAGAGAAAGAGTGTCGTCATCCATCAAGTCTCGTTCGGCAGAAGGATCAGTCAAGAAGGTGAGTTTTCAGGATCACGTTAATACATATAACGAACAAGGTCTAGAGAACGTAAAGCCTATATCGGTCGAGGGAACTGACCAAGTGTCAATAACAATGGATTTAAATCGAAATTGGCAAGAGATCAACATCCCTGCAGTTGCTAAAGAAACATCAACTACTGATGCTAGGGGACACATCAATTATTTTGAACCTCTCAATCACCAGCCATATACACCGTTTAATAGATTAAACAAGCTGCTACCTGAAAATAAGGTACCTGTCGACCATCATAAACACCGTAGCAATCCATCAATTGATGTAAATAATTTAGCATCATATGACAATGATTTAAATATCATCCACAGGGATAACAGTGGACGTCAGAATTCTCTGTATTCACTTATTTCTTCTGATAAAAGGAGTTCTGCTTGTAACAGTAAAGACGGATTGTTGGTAACGAACAAAGCGCAGTTTAACAGGAGGAATGTAGGAACATCGAATTCGAGCGATGCATTAATAAGCAGCGGGAAGAACGATGTTTTGTTTAATGTAGAATTAAACGACAGGAGAAGAACCTTTCCTTACGATACAGAAAACACTAGTAGCACCAGGTCGTCACATGATTCTAGTGTTGAGTATCCTACTTTCGGATTGAACACTGCTTCATCGGAAAATTCCCACAGTGATCCTACGAAAAGCAGAAATAAGATCGTCTTTAATTCAGCAAGGACTGTTCAAGACCTCCTCGATGATAAAGAGAAACAATTTTCTACACCATTGGAATCTTCGTTTGCTGGACGGCTGTCCTCTGGAGGGGCAAATGGCAAGGATCAGCCTACTTCCACTGCGTTAACCGACACATCAGAACGCCTTCCTTCAAAAATATTGTTCACACAGCCACAGGAGGCTCTTCTTGATACAAAGACAGTGATAAAAGACAATCAAAGCCTAAAACCTACTACAAAAACAACTAGGTACGACAATAATACTGAAACAAGAGAACCTGACTTAAGGAAAAGCTATGGTTTACTTTCCCAGACGGAGTTAACAGAGATACCTACTCTTTCCAGTAACGTTATTGAAAATCAAGATATATTGAATAGATCTTTAAACTATAACCTTAACATGAGTAATTTCCATGATAGTCACATCGGACGGACTACTTCTGAGCCTGCAACAGTTTCGTCTCTGACGAAAACAAGAGCTTTCTTTGAGCAACAGAAAGGGCAGCAAACGTATCCCGCCAAGCAGGAGTCTATACGCAAGGTGGGGAAGTTGAACATTCATCAGGGGCATGATGCGAGGTCAAGTTACGCTATTACTGAACGGCACGGGGCAGCTCCTTCCAGTATGTCAATCAAGATGAAAAAGCAACTAGAAGATGTGCTAGGAAGAACTCCAAGTCTACCAACGCCAACTGATTCCAGGAAAGGAAGCACTATCGACATACATAACTTTCCACCACAGAGGAGTAACTCTGGAAATTCTCAGGGATCAAGTCAAGGTACAAGTTTGATTGACAGAGTAAACAGCGATATATCATCTATGAGAATAACTTATGAACGGTCAGATTCAGGAGCTAGCGAAGGTTCAAGCAGAGATTCTATAAAACAGGAGCTGGAGGTACTCTTTAGCGGACGAGGGCAAAATGGAGCATCCTTGACAGGTAAAACTTCTCAGGATTCTAAATACAGTACCACAGAGACATTACCTTCGCGGTATAAAGATGTGGACCGAGAAAGTAGCACAAAAAGCTCTCCCCGTTTTGATAGCGACATGAAATTGGAGTCCAACGACGTATCACCAGAGGTTGTGGAATTTAAACGATCACGGTTACCTCAGGATCTAAAATCCTTGTTTGAAAAGAAACAAAGTAACACACTGAATGTATCTATGAGACCTACTCCTTCGACACAAAATAAGAAAGAATCCTTAATTAGTAAAGGGGAAATAAATCAACAGACAAGCTATGATAAACGATCCCAACCTCTTGCTGATTTTAAGCCTAATAACCACGAAGACAGTTCTTTAAATTCTAAGACGTTACAGGAACCTATTGTTACCGACATTAGGATATCAAGCGACTCCCTCAACATTATGGACATAAAAAAGACAGAGATGACCCCACCAGTGGATGATTCACGACCTGCTATGCAAAGTAATCCCAAAGTAGGAGGTGTCAAGAAGCTAAATATCCCAGGCTTGTTTTTAACTTCTAAAGGCAGTGAGAAGAGCACATCAATTCCAGGACAAAGTTTTAAAGGAAATAAAGGGAACAGGTTTATTTCATCAGACATTGAAACGCCCGATAAAGTAACACAAGGAGCAGTGATACAACAGAAGGATTTCTTGATAAGTGATAACAACATAAAATCAACTGTGATGGACGAGACTTTGCCTCGAGAGGGCCATAGGGAGAATCATGAAGGAAGCCTTTCTGAAATATCAACAACTAAAATCAGCAACCATTTATTTATTTCCAGTGATTCCGGTACGAATTCCGGTACGAATCAAGACGTCAAAAAGACTGAAGTAGAAACCGGTGATAAATCATTCGCCAAACCCGGAAAGCTTAATATGGGAAGCTTTGCAATGTTTGGACGTAATGCCTCCGGCGAAGGAACAAGAAAAATGTCTAACGAAAAGCCTCAAAAGTCCGTTGATCGAAGTTACAATACGCTTAGAAAAAATTACTCTGAGATAGCTCAACAGAACAGTATCACCGAAGCTAAAGTCCAGTCCGAGTCCTCCAGTGAACCTCAAATTTCTTGTAGCGATCTATCACCTCTTATGGAAACAAAACAAAATTTTTTAGAGAATCAAAATATAAACACCATTGGGTTAGAACCAAATGACAAACCAGGAGCTGTTTCTAATAAACACACCGTCCTCCCAGCAAAAGTGGATACAGAGAGAGCAAGCCAATGGGCAGAGCCAACTTTTGTTAGCCCTGTTTCTAACATAAGGCGAGGTAAGGTCATGATACCTGGAGCATTTGCAGTAGCAAAGACTGACACCTCTAGAAAAGAACCAGTTAACCGGATGGGATTCAGAGCTTCGACGTCAGCTGTAAGGGGTACTGTAGAGGAAGCCAAGCAGAAAACCGTGGATGGCAATAGTATCAACTCAGATATTATAGGAAGTGATCATCCACCTGTACCGGTCATGAATAACGTTCAACCTCTAAATGGAGGGAAGAGTTCGTCCCCAGATGTAACTCAGAGTTTGGAAACACCACTCAACTTAAGCTTGAACGGTCCAAAAACTGACGAAGGCAGTACTCTTGAAGAACAATATCGTAATCCAAAGCGCCTGGCAATTCCAAACATCTTTTCTCAGACTCAAAACAAGGTCAATCAAACTCCAAAGCGAGATGTCAAGCCTCTACATCATGTCGAGGAAAGGATCATGGATCAACCTACAAATGGTGAGCCGTTGTATCAGACGCAAAAATCTGTTGAGACCAAGGAGAACGAAATTGCAACGAGTTATAAAAAAGTTGGGCGCCTTGCAATTCCTAATATGTTTAGTAATACAAGCAGTAGTGAACGTAAACCAGGAAAAGTACCCCGTTACGGCATTTCAAAGCAAAGGGACGCTATGGTTACGAAAAGCAATGATGACGTGATTCAACCTATGTTGTTCCATCAAACTTCGAAACCTGACTCATCACCACAAGTATCTACGCAAGCATTTAATCATCGTCCTGGAGCCACTCTCAATGGCTCTTCATTACAAGAACTCGATGCTTCTGCTGAAAGTTACGCGTTTCCACAGAATTACCACGAAAATACGAACAGAGAGGACGAAAAGGGAGGGTTCATATCTCCAAGAAGGGGTAATGTCAACAGAAACCAATTTATTGGAAAGATTTCAGTTCCCAGTGTGTTTCAGTAGATCTGATTATCAGATCTTAATGAATAAATACGGCTGCATCCTTATGAGGTAAACATATAATATACCTTAAATTAAATCGTGGAGTCGACCCTTTCAGCTTGTTGGAAAGACAATGTTCCAAGTGTAGTCTTTCCCATTTACTTTAGACTTATCCTTCACCAAATGGTCATTGATTCACTCTCCCTACCCGTAACCATAACCTGATATAGTATTTAGGTAAGGGAGTATAAATAGTAGTTATTGAAGTTTCAAGTCTTCTATAAGAAACGTAGTGAAGAGGGAAATATGGGTGAATTTTCCTTCCTGACCTTAAGTTTACGACAGGGGATATTTTTCATACTGGGTACTGTAATAGGGGATTCCATCCCTTTTAAAAGACGAGATTTTTAAATTTGTTCTGTGGACAAAGGATACTAAGTGCGGTTTTGCTTAACAACAGTTTTCGGTTTTGGGTGCTTTCTTCAAAAGGTAAATTTACGAATAAATAAATTTTATTCTCTTGCCATTTGCTTCACCCAATAATTTATTTTCTCACGACTCAGATCATTGTTACAAAATGCACTTGTTTAGAAGCAGATATTGATCACTGCACAGAGAATAAATTTTTTCTCTTCACCAAAAAACCATTAATTTTAGACTTAATTTAATTTAAGTACTTAAAGACGGGACCGATTTTCGTTAGTTATCAAATTTTCCTAAATACTCAGTTTTCTCTATGCATAACTTTGAATCGCAATCATTCGAGTTCACTCTCCTCTTCTCGATCGAAACAGCAGCCCTATTTAAAGATATAAGCATAAGGTTGAAGGGTGGGGGAGTTGAAATTCAAACTCTTATCACTGGGAAACCCTATAGCCTATATTCTCAAACTAGTATACAATTGTTATGCACAACTACATACGGTTTGAGTATTTTTTCACAGCTGAAGCAGACAGAATTATAAGATCTCACTGTTCGAAACATTACATAGACATATTCTGATTAAAGTTATATTTCCTCCAGGTTTCCCTTAATACACCATCCTACATTACTCTGTTAATCAGTAGGCCATATTATAAGGATCAGTATGATAGATGAAAACTTTACCCGGGGCATCCTGCCCGATCCGGTAAGGTATGGTAAGGATCAGTATGATAGATATATTTAGGATCTGCATATCAGCAGTTTATTCTCAGGGGCAGGGGGTAAATTGAGATAGTCCAGAAATAAAATTTGTTAATTGTTATAAAAAGGTTTTATTCTTACCAAACAAACCTTTAACTATTTACGTCCTCTCAGCTTCATGGTCGATAGATGGTACTGTTATAATAATGTTGATAATAAAATTTTTGATGGTAGATCATACAGGCCAGAATCAGTTGATCGTGCAATAATAATGCAAGCACAGTGGAGTAAAATGGTCAATTAAAAGCACTATGACAAAGGCTTTTGGAAGTCATGGACAAAACCCCTTCAAATATAGGCTCTCTTAGGCGCTGTTTGAACTTCCAACTTCTTACAAGGTAACGTTTTGGACACAGGATAAGATACAATATCCACATATTAATGCATTTTAAGTGGACTCAAAAATAATTCGCTTTCAAATCAATTATCAGGGTCTGATATAATTGCAGGGTAGAGTTGTAAATATCTATACTGCTGTATTCAGAGATAATTAAACGGCACTCTGCTATAGATAGTAGATGTTTATCATGTCTTGAGTCGTAGTCTGCTGTAACTATAGCTCTACTAAACTGTTGGTGGAACGTTTCTTCTGTTTTCATCTCTGAGTTTCAAACAGTTATTTATTTCTTTGTGTGAAATGTATTAGGCTAAGCATTTCCTTATTAATTAATTGGAGCTGAAGGTTTATTTATAGCAATACATTACCCGAATCATATGTCTGACGGTTACTTTTGCTGAAGTCAGGTAGGATATGTTCATGGCATTTATCACTCAAGACAAGATCTAGTACTCTACAAAGCACGTAGGAATGGCATGTCAACACATGGTTATTGTTAGTCCTTGAAGTCATTAATGAAGCCGCCATTCAGACAGATGGACCTGTAATTTATAAATAATGGTGTCAGTTTTTCATCAACAACCAAGTATGATAACGAGGCTAGTAATAACAATTTAACGACCCACGTAGATTATAGCTGAAGATGTTTTAATAAACTTGAAGATGGTTGCTATGCCATTGAATGTTACGCTACGGTGATTACTCATGCTGTATAATAATAAACAGTCAAATCGATGATAACACATATAAGTTTATGGTGGAGATTCTAGGTCAACATCGTCATCTTCATAAACTTCTCCAGGTGTTTGTCAGCAGATGTCTTGGTCATGGCATGCCATTTCTTTTGGTTTCCTTTACAGTAAGCTATTGAATGCTGGGACAGCTTTTGAATTTGCATCAAACCGTCCTTAGGTCAGTGTGCTTTCCTTTACCAGATCAGTGTGCTTTATCGCTGTCAGAGCTTACTCTAACAACAGATTTTTGGAGAGGGCTACAAAGTAGAAATGCCACTGCTTTATTCTCATCAAAATTTCAACATTGATGTATAAGTTCGGTGGAGACATCTACGAAGTGGGTGGGTGACATCTCGTGTATCGAGTATTAGGCAGCCTTTTTATACCCCTCTCCTCCCTTATTCCTTGACTTTGATGTGACTATAGTCTTACAGTGTCTCTGGCTGTCAACGTCTCTAACAGGTGATGATCAGTTTAAGGCAAAGCTCTTGCTCTCCACTATCGCGGTCTTAACACGCGTTAAAACATCCTCTGCGTCAGAGATCCTTAAGGTTGTATAAGCCGCTAAACAGCAACGACGGTTAATTAATGCAATGACTGTTATTTGCACAAAACCGTCAACAGTTAGTACGATCTTGAAACAGGTATGATGTTGCCAAACCTGCTTGTTAACCAGATAAGTAGCAAAGTACCCATCAACTATGGGAGGAACTCTTGATCTTCTGTCAGCTAAGTTTTATAGGATATATTATTGCGTTTTAAATAACAAGGATGCTCTTAATAAACTAAGGTGATTAAAAGATTGGAAATGTCAGATTACTTCATATGCCCCACCAATCTTCAGAAGTTTACCTCAAGGAATAAATTTACGTCACGTTAAGTAAGATTGTACTATTATTTTTTCTGGTGGTGTCACGCGAGGATGCCACATAAACTATGTGTTGTTTAATTTGTAAATACGTTTTTTGACATTGGTCTGCATATTTCATACAGTTTTAGTACTGCTATGCTTTAATCGAAATATCCTTTATGCTTTGTATTTGTGCAGCCAAGTGTCATATAATAGTTGGAAGGTCTTTGTGACCAGTAAGATTTGGTTCCTACTCACCTTTTTTCCTTCAAGAAAAATCAGGTCAAGCATTTTGCTCCTAGATAGCACGGGCGTAGATTCTGGGGGACGGGGGGCCTCGTGACCCTCACTTTTCAGGATGGGAGGACATCAGCCGCTTTATACCCTCACTTTTGGCCCCCGAAATGTCAAATTGCCCACGTTTAATACTTTTGTCCCCATCCCCCACCCACACATAAATTTTTACCGCAATCTGCGCCCATGCTAGATAGGTCTAAACAGTACAGAGGTGTAGCTGGGTGTCCGCAAACTGCTGGTATAACGAAACGTGGGCTGTCCTTCAGAAGCCCTTTGTTTCAGTGTTACTAGGCGGGGCAATAAGGGCAACGTATTAATGGGGTATTGTCCCTCCCGTACCTCTATTGCACTTACGTGCCTGAGGCCGTACCTCATCAGGGTACAGCGATTAGCTAATTTATAAAAAAAATTGTTTGTATGTTTGTATTTTATGTTGGTTTGTCAGTTGATGATTTCTTTATTTTAATTCTCGTGCTAATGTTTTGACGAATAGATTTACGAATAGTCGAGTGATCATTGTTGAGGGCAAAATTCGTTAGTTGACATTCAACTGAGCTTTCCTCGATTCCATTAAGTTGTTGGTACACGATTATTAAGTACGGTAACTATGGTTTCTTCTTATAGCACAAGCACATTGATCTATCTGTAGTAATGTAAAAAGTATTCTCACAATGATTATGCTCATCACATCCCACACTCTTGGGCTCAAAGAGGTGGCCATTTTTAGGAGAAGCCTATTACTTTGAGAATCAATCTCTTTAGGTCTATATCAATCCGTATTGTAATGGTAGAAGAATGGATACTATTTTTTAGGGATGAGGACCTAAGATTAGTAAAAACCAAGAACCTGTGTCATGTCAATGACAAGTTGTCATTATAAAATCTAGTGATATGAAAGATGCTTTGTGTTTAAGCCCTTTAATATTCTCTCGAGTTACTAAACATACTTGTTTTGTCATTGCCAACATCGCTTGAACCAATTTCGGTTCCACAATCAAGTTAGTAACAAGTGGCAGCGTCCTTTCAAATAGATGGACATAGTATATTTTGGATCGTAGTTGTTAAAACGTCGTAAGTGCATCGTCGGGGAAAAAAAGGATCAGGGTATGGTAAAGTATTTCATCAAAATGCAACCTCCTACATGAGGGTATGGATGAAGTATGATAATGTTTCGGAGGATAATACATGACAATTAGGGCAGTGTGTCGTTTGTAGAGCTATAAGTTTTGAGTTAAAGCAACATGGATGTTTTAAAGAAGGGTTCTTGTGTATGCCACATGTAGAACACATGACATAAACGATACAGGTAGAACACAAATCATAAATGCCCAAGTGACCATTCATGTTAGAACCACTATCATCGTGTCGCCAGGGTCTTCTATATCTTTCAGCTACTCTAACATATCACTTACGTTTTGTTTTCGTGTTTCAACAATAACATAAACAAGAAGTAATACCAGTGCTAAGAGCACGGAAGATATTCGGGGCGGCAGTACAGTTTCACCAAAACAGTTTGGGGCAAAAAGTTTAATACAAGGCTTAAAAAATACTAGATACCACAATGTTGATAAAAGTGAATGGTAGTGTAATCAGAAGAACACACTATTCAACAAAGCATGTGAAACCAAAATGATAAGCTGACACCTTTTTATCGAGATGAAAGCTCAGCTGCCCTCACAGTTCCCGAAAAAAGGCAAGACGATGCTACTTTTACTACCAACTTGGTACTAGCACCAGTGGGAGTACCTTTACGTCAAACGTACACCAAAAGATGCATCAAGTATTAGAGTAGTTTAGGTCAACCTCGCCCTCAGGAACTAAGGATCTGAGTCTTTAAATATTTTACAATAAAGTAAACTCAGTTTTTAAATTTCTGTCAATGCTGGAATTTTTAATTTTTAATGACTAGAGAATATAGTTTTAATTTAGAATTAATTTCAGATATAAAGATTTTATGATCACTGTAATTTAGGTACCTGTACTTTGCCTGTAATTCGATCCAACAATTTGTGCTACCTCTGTATTGTGTGGACTATTTGTGAAATAAAATGTGTCTAACTGCACAGACACTTAAATAAAAAGTAAAATTGAGTTGACTATATTGTAACATTGACTTCAAGATTCCAAGATTTTGCATTAAGTACTATGTCAGTAAGAGATGAATGGTCATCTTGATACAATTTTGCAGTGGCGACGCCAGTCAAAAAGAGTGGAAGCGGATCCAGTGAGTTAAATTAAATCTAGATGTATATTCATGCGCCCATGTGAGCAATCAGCCATCTTAGCGTCGTCCATCTCAAAGTGCAACAGAATAGAGAAAAGATTAAGGGACACTCGACGATTCCAACTCGTTTTGCGCCTGCGCCAAGAAGATGCTATGCAAACGAGGCTCATGGTATTCTCCATGAAAAATTAGAATATTTCATGTAGCTCAGCATTTATAGCAAACGTGGCGAATGCGAGGGTCACGGACTCAAGTCCCGCTGGTTACACAATTTCTATTTGTCTAGTATTTTTAATCGGTTATTGAAATTTTCCTGTCCCCGATTGTACTCTCCAACTTTCGATAGTCTGTGGACTGACTTATGGGCTGGATGGCAGTCCTTCGATGGTCGTGTCATATGACGTAGAAAGACTGGTTTCCCAAATTACTTAGCTCTGGTTGTTGATTTCTAGCGGTAAAAGGTTGGGGGCTAATATGAGGACTAGAAAGATTTATTATATCATCACGGAGGCTTACCTAGCTCAGTTGGTAGAGCATCACGCAATAGATGGCTGGGTCTCGGGTTCGAATCCCGTGTGTAGCATATTTTTATAATTCTGTAGCGTCTGTTCAAAGCTAATTTCAGTAATTATGTCACTTGAACATTATGTCACTTGAACATTATGTCATTAATATCAATCCAAAAAGCCAACGCAATTCTTTTCAACGATGAAGCCGCAGAGTTAACACAGCAAACAAAGTATGTAACCTCAAGGTTCATGAAAAATACTCCGAAGTCTCTTTTCATTTTCTAAAATTAGTAGCTGAAAACATTATTTTAATGGAACTACACCCACATAAAGTTGAAATGTGCCACTGATAAAAAGATGCAGGTTTCATAACACCTGTTGAATGCATGCTTGTGATTGTAATACGATTTAATACTCCTAGAAGACACAGGGTACAGAAATCGTCCATATGCTTGACAGGAAAAACTTTTTTAGGATAGGTTTTCTTCCCCATTTTATGATATGATTGTGAAAGAGAGATTCTTCCAAAGTTGAGACGCACAATCGCTATCACTCATGCCAACTAAAACTCTGTTTTTCTTTCCCTTCACTATTTTCAGCGTGTAGTTGTAAAAAGCGGTCTCCATCTCACCTTTTAAATTTGAAATCTTCCTTTTGTTACATTATTATATATTTGTTTAACAAAATTACACCACAACGGTATGCAGACCGCTTTAGTATACAGCTATGTTTAGTCTGATTGACATTCAAAATTTAAGGAAAATATTCCTATTTCATTTGTTCATTTGGTGGTCATTTACATCATTTAGTAAGATTCCTGTTGCTAACAGAAAATCCCGGAATGCATTTCTGTTGTGACGACAAGTTCATCATACAGCAAACGTAGGCACACTATAAATTTTTTTAAAACTGGTTCCAGACCCGTAGCTAGGACAAAAATGCAGCAAGGGGCAAGATGTTTTAACAGGGGGGCAATGTAAAAATTGCGATGGTAAACTCTATGTACTAAGTCGTGCAAATTTTCTTCATGCCGGGGGCAAGTATTATTGTACGGTTCGTATCTTGGAATTAAGTGCGGATTGGGAAAGCGGAGTATAAGAAACTAAATAAAAGAAAGTAAACTAAAACAAACAGCTCAAAACCCTATGCCTAGATGGATATGTATCAGTTACATGCGAGTTGCGGAGAGAAAAGAACAGCTAGTATCAACTTACACTAAAGAAATCAAGATTTATGTGTAAACTAGCGAAGGGAGCTCTACTCCATTGTAGAGCATTATCAGTATATTGGATTTTTAAAATTTTCTCAAGGTAGACCACATTTCTAGTTTTGCTTCATCAATATCAATATCATTCAAGTTAAAGTATACTTGAATTTATAAGTAACATACTGATACGATCATAAAACAGCAGAAGTGAACTTTGATCGTTTTCTTTACCGCTCATTGAAGACCTTCAGGGTAGACCACATTTCTAGGCTGTCCAACCTCTATATTTGGCACTAGTTCCCAATGCCTACCAGGTCTATCTTGCTTCATCATAGACTCGCGAATTTGATTATTAATTATTTTAAACTTGAAACTCCTAAGGCTCAAAACAGTAATCAAAAGTATCTATTGCAAGGAAATACCCCCCCCCCCCCCGCCCCATTTTATCAACGCATCGTAGCAGCATCGTTTCAACATTGCATCGGTTTTGAAATCTCATCTACATGCTAGACATGTGACATTGTTGTTCGCGTGGGAAATATAATGTTGGGCCATTAAACATTTTGTCGAATCATTAGGAAGTGTGTAAATGACATGATCTATGCAATTAGTTTGACAGTTCGAGTTCGATTATGAGTTGTAAATAGTCAAGTTAGAGTTATAATAGTTGGTAACATCTTTTAATTGTAAGGGTCATATTTCTGTTTGGGACCACTTTGCAGTTTCACTTCTGGTGTTTAAGTCGGTTATTGTGACAGCCACTATCCCTCCACAGACAGACAGATTGACTCGATTTCATTAATGCTAAGAGATATGCCTTACAGTGCATGAAGTTAAAATATGGTCCTGACAGACGGTTCGACTTAACGCCAAACTCTGCCAAATATCTCATTTTAGCAGCCTTCAGTATAAGCTATTATGTGTCAAATAAAGAGATGACACTAGGTTCTTATACTTGGCGGGACAACTCTCTCAGGCTTAGAAGCGTTACAACACTTGGACTTTCCCAGTTTGCTTCCGCGTCTCACAACCGCCGGAAACTCTTTAGCCACAAAAGCCCAGAAAAGCGTACATTGAAACATTCTCAGAACAACTATACTTTCTCTACCCTACGAGCCCTAGCCTTCTTAAAACTGAAACCATCATCGATAGATAACAACCAAAGACGTAGCAGCTTATATTTTGAATGTCATCATTAAATTGTGTCTTACCTTTAAATTTAAAATTAGTTTTTTCCTTATTTATAGTTAATTCTTATTAAGTTGCTGGTTGAATTGAAATGTAATGTTTTTGACCAGTTTCCCAGGATGACATAATTTGCTGCAACCTGTTCTGTTTTTTGTAACAAGCCCCAATTATAGTTTACAAATGAAAGTTAGTTTGATCTCCAGAAATTATCCTTAGTCGCTGTAATGACACAGTCAGCTCAACTCCTCCCCTTTCCAGTTCAAAAGTACCGGCTATGGCCTTTTTCTTTTCGTGGGAGTTAATTCCCTGCTTCAATCCTGGACTGATGGAAGTTAAAATTTTACTAAATTTCGGTAAAAATAGAACAAATCACGCAAGACAATTGCCACATGTAAGGGGTGTCTAGTCCTGGTATTAATTGTTTTCTAGACCTCTCCGCTTAGGAGTAGGGAGGTCTGACATGCAAGTGCCCGAAATGCTGGTTTTCAAACTGAACAATATTTTGGAACAGGGGTTGGGGAAACTTTCATAATTCATTTTCATATTAAGTCCAAAGTTGTAGGTCCACTGTTACATTCAATAGCTACTTCCTAGAACTCCGGTGAATATCTACATTTA
Organism: Carybdea cf. marsupialis auct. non (Linnaeus, 1758); assembly: GCA_010016065.2. NCBI lineage: Eukaryota > Metazoa > Cnidaria > Cubozoa > Carybdeida > Carybdeidae > Carybdea > Carybdea cf. marsupialis auct. non (Linnaeus, 1758). The sequence continues at coordinate 38,185 of JAAAKL020000403.1, forward strand.
CAACAGCTAGAATTGTATACCTAAGAGCAGGGGAGGGAGAGGAATAACCAATTTCCACTCTCAAATTATGGTGTGATGGAACGTCGCAGAGCAATATTTTGTTTAAGGGCATTGCGAGAGAACCTGAGCGCAAAACTTTAATAGAAGGCTTGTGACCCTGGTATTTTGATTTAGGGCTTTCTAACCACTCGGTCGCACTATTCGTCAACGCAATTTTGTGAAAAGTCTAAAACAGTGAAAATAGTTTGACACTAGAGCTGATAGCTCCTAGCATAATTTTAAAAACATCGATTCATTTCGGTTTTAGTCAAATTGACTTGAAATTTCCTTTAAATCCTATCAACAAATCTGGCCAAGGTTGCCCTGAGCTGAGTATAGCTGCAATGAATAGAAATGATAGAAGCAACGTTAATGTCAGGCTAGTGTGAAATGCTCCCAGTTCACTCTCACAAAACGACGACATTCCGCCCATTTTTGTGTCAACTTACCACTGTCATTCTTGCTAAGGTGGTCGCTGTTGTCAAAGTTTATAGATAGAAAAAGTTACTTTTTCACAATTAAAATCGAAACTGTATTCTTCCTATACCATCAAATATTGTACTAAATTGACTGGTACCTGTAAATGTACGAGAGTTCATTTAAATTTAAAGCCATCATAAAATGAGAAATATATTGGATTTCCACTTCAAAGTCATACAAACCAAATATTAGTCTGTGAATAGCTATAGATTCATTTCGTTTTAAAATTTGAATTAAATAAAGTTTATAGACACAGAGTTGTATAGGATACCCACCACTTATAGGAAGTTAGTATTACAACAGCTTATTTAAGTTCCCTACGGTAAATTGCCAATGTTCTGTAATCTAGATTTCACTTACATAGGAATTGCAACTTCTTTTGCATTTCTTTTACCCGAGTAATCTTCATTTGTTCTCTCTATATAAGAAAGCGTTTACGCAGACAGATAAAATAAAGTGATTTTCGAGGTTAACAATACATTCATTTTATATTTTTATGGTGGCATACTCGATTTCGAGCGTAGCCCAGTGCCCAGCCAGAGTGAGCAGTGTTGTGAGATTAGATACTAGAGCGAAGTGTGAATGTCACCACCTGAATTTTTCCTCTCCTCCTGTATCCCTTCGAACTTGATATTTTCAGGTTCTCTCTTCTCTACAGCAATAAGTTCGTGCGCGTCTGTACTTTTAAGCAGCGTATCCTAATTTCCGACTTCCGCCATTTTTCGAATATACTCACTATCAAAGTACTTTTTTCTTTGCACGAACTCGTCATCCAAACACCAGTAAGATGAATGAATAACGTTGTGAAGTCTCGCCGATTTAGTCGTATAGTGTTAATGTGTACCCAAGGCCCTGTTCTGGTACCCGTTCGTCAGACTGGCAATGACACAGCGTGGCCTAATCCGCCGCAGCCATGCCACTTCCTCGTGATCGTATAAAGATGAATTTACACTAGAAGCGTTATCTGGCCGACAGTTGTGTCACATGAAAGTATGACATTAACATTTTGAAAGTGTTTGAATCATGGCAAAAATACTCGATTTTCAAATTGCCCTACTGATAAGAACTTCTATGTCCATAATTGAGAGCGATGCCCTCTCCCAACACCAAGATATCAGATTTCAAAGTTTTAAATCTCTTCAACAAAACCTTATTATCTGATGCTGGATCCTTACTTACGCTGCATCATGCCACTTTCAGTGTGATTTGAGCCATAAGGATCCAAGGAATATCAACAGAGTTTTGAGTAGAGATTTTTCAAATTTTAACGCTTGTAGTTTAAACACTATATACGCTACAGGTCTGGTATTTTGGGAAACAGCCTATTTCACTGTTGTCGTTAGATATTTGGAGTAACATCGTACTATTTCCACAACTTTTGATTTGTGACATCATCATTTTCCCTCCGCATTGGGTTTCATTCACTGATGGTGAGTTTCAGTGAGACTGACGGAAACAAAGTCGAACTTCTGTCATGATACTTTGAGTTTACTAGGTTGCTTTGATTCTAAATCAATCAGTTGAGATAGAAATAAATTTATTTGCCGTTTAACTACTGGAATGCAAGTTTCCAAATTTCCAAATCCAAAACAAATGCATTGCAAAACTTACCTCAAAATTTGAAAATTTTGTTGCCTTTATTATGATGAGCAACATGTGATGTGAACGCACATAATCTAGTATAATAGTTCATTAATGATCTGCGTTTCAATAAATACGTGTTGATACCATGTGACACTATGGCATGATTAAAAACTTGAAGCTAACGGTAACTTATCCATATAAGATGCCATCATTCGAATGACTGAAATGGACAAATTACGAGATAGAGTTTCGGAGCAGTGCGGAAGATATGCACCTGCAGGTCACGCTACTGGCCGAAAGACAACATTATCATTTCGTTTATTTAGAGAGCAAGGCCGTTTCATATCAAATAATCACCATCGGATCATATTGCTAATGATCGCTGAAAAACATTGTCATATTATCATATATCAAATCAGATGTAGTCTGTTTTAGAAAGGCACTTGTCAGAAGCATATTGCGACTTTGGAGAAAACGAATACAAAAAACGATAATGTTTGCTCTCCGACGATTTCCCGAGAAGTGTAATGAGCTGTCGCAGAAACTGTACATCATTTTCGTGAACTTAAAAAGGGCCCTTTTATGTAAATGGTGTGGTACAAGGCGTAACTAGACAATTCTGCTTTGGGGAGAAGGGCACTCAACCAACAGTGATTATTAGCGTTGAATGTACTTCTTTAAAAAGGTCCGCACGGAGTATTTGCCAGCGCTGGTATGTACGTTCTCTCAGCCCCCCTTGCTGGCTACGCCATGGATGTGACATTGTCACACCATCCCAAAGACGATCGTGAAGATCATCGAAAATTTTCAAGATGGTCATCATTCCAAGTTTTGTTCATTAGGTTGGTTGCAGATGAGTTTCACATTTCCTCACGTCTGCGACTAGGCTATATCCTGGCCATTGTATGAAAGTAAAACGTCTTTCTCTATGCTAACAGTGAAGCCTTAGCTACAACTAGCAAAGGCTCTATGCAGAATATTACCACTGACCTGAATGAGCCTTGTAGGGACTGGGACCTAACTACAGTGCTAGCAAGTTGTAAAGAGAAGTTATTTATGTACAAGGCGAGATGCCTTTGTTATGAAAATATGTGACTTCACTCTACAGTGTGCAAAGATGTTCACGTACCTAGTAGAGGATTATTCGCTGTATCTGTAAGCTACGCAATGAGATGTAACGTAAGATTCTGGAATAGAGACCGATTGGGGCATGTCTGTGATATGTGGGACCATGAGATCCCCATGCAGCTGCTGGTTAAGAGAACTAAGCAGATAAAATCACAGCATAGGACAACCAAAATGACGATGAACAGATGACACTGTGCTAAGGGAAATCAATGTATGTTTAGCTTTGAGAAAAGTACCTGGTATAATCCAGTGAAAAGGAGAACAGCTCAGCTCGCACAATGTCAAGCAAGGCACCGTTATAAAACAACATGCGAGAGTCTCCAATCACTAGAGAATGAAGCTATGACCATTTCTTGACGAGGAGGAAGAAGCAGAGCGGAAAAGTTCTATGGTTAGCGAGTTGTCATAGGGCGGCAAAGTAAGATTGGGCAACTAATAAAAAGGCATCTTCCTCCGTGGGACCTGCGACAAAGTGGCTGATGCTAACTTGGCAACAACCAAGCAGTAAAGGGAGTCTTCCCTCACATGCTACTGAATATTTGTTTTCAGTAAGTTCTATTCCACTTTAGAAAAAAAATGACGAGTAGAGTAACCTGTTTGTCATTAAAGTTTGAAACATGACAATCACGGAAAAATTGAAGAAAAATTTAATGTTTCCTCCTGTCGAAAAGTACTACTGGCCATTTAAGCCAACATTATTCAATGGAAAACTGTCATTACTTTTTAAGTTACCACAACACTTTCCATCTGTTTATCTGCGCATTAGACTGAAGGATAGTCTCTTCGTAAGATGCGACTTTACCGTGTAAAGACGACCTTAAAATTTTCGCAAGTTTAATAATAAGAAGGATATAAGAAAAAAAGCTAACAAAAAAGACCCCAAAAATTAAAAGTGCAGCCGTTGATACTTAATATTTTTTTGTCAAAGTTTTGTTAAAGCCCCTTCTCTGACCTCCCCTACCCCGCCCTATCCCACCCTAAAAATCTACCAACAAATCCATCAAATTTAGCCTCCCCAGACTAACGTTGTCCCTGCAATACTAAGATTCTGACTACGTGACTGCACGCCATTGACGATCATTCTTAAATTCTTGTAAAGATACTGATTGATGGAGTGAGGAGGGACACTGATGACGTCACAAATCATAAGTTTTGCAATTAGTTACATTTGACTCACGATATCTAAAGGCAAACATGGAATGGGCTGTTTCCCCAAATACCAGACCTGTAGTATGTATAGTATTTAAACTAGAGGCGTTTGAGTTTCAAAAAATCTATCGTTAAAACTGTTAGTATTCCTGGGATCTTTACGTTAGGATCAAGCATCAAAAAACAAGGTTTTGTTCTAGAGATTTAAAACTTTGAAAGCTGATATCTCGGTGTTGGGAAATGGCAACACTCTCAATTTTGGCTTTTGACGTTCTTACTGATAGAGCGATATGAAAATAGAGCTTTTTGCCATAATTAAGACATTTTAAAATCGTGACGTCGCAATTTCCCTCCGCGTTGGTGGTTAAGACCTTGTTGCTATCAAAAGCTCTGACAAATGTGATACGTTTTAATATAGTATCGCCACTCTCAATGTGCTAATAATTAAGATTCCCACTCTTCATTTGTTAACTTAAACATCTGAAAAATTCCCATGCAAACAACCCGTCTTGCAGCATTGTTCATCTTGACAAGTCATTTCCAAATAAAATTGAACCTGCAGTCACAAACACGACGACTTTCAATGATCCTGTCAACAAGCAATAATCTCATTATTGACATTTGACAGTATGA
>JAAAKL020000404.1:0-43156 GCA_010016065.2 Carybdea cf. marsupialis auct. non (Linnaeus, 1758)
ACAATGGACTGTTTTGAAACAAGTAAGGGCATACCCAGGTGGCAGGGGCAGGTGTTGCCTTTGCCTAGAAGAGAAGCAGGCTTTGATAAAGGCCAACAAGAACTCCCTTCTGAATAAAAGAACAGAGCTTGTGTCAAAGTGCCGCCACTAACCTTCCTGGACATTTTTACCACTAAAAATATTTGTTTACAACTTAAAATCCCTACTGTTTACAAAAGGATGAAAATACTCACGAAAATGCCAACTAAAAAATTAGCTTACATAATGAAATTCCCAATACTTATATAACGATTAAAATACTTACTAAAATACCAACTAAAAAAATTTGGTTTACATAATAAGATTCTTACCTGCTATATGCTTCCTATATATAATTCAAAGGCAAGAGTCTTGCAAAAATATAAACTTCAAAAAGTCAAACAAGATGTTATAACAAAACTGTGATAAAATGACGTTAAAATCTATATAAAAGCTAAAAAAATGCCTTTAGACTAGAAACAGAGCTTTTGGATAAACAACCTTCTTCATGTATATGAAGAAGAATTACACAATGACATGAAGCTAGACAACGAGTTTTCTTCCTTCGACTGCTCTCTTTCAAACTGGAGCTTTAGAAGCCCTTAGACCAGAACATGCAGGAATTCTCTTATGAAATGTTTATCCTTATTGGCTCTCTTGTTGGTATCACTTGTCCTTGCAGGTACCTACACCCTTCATGCTACAACTGACATAGATAAGGATCAAGATGTATTCATAGTTGATCAATTTTGGACAAGTGATGGGAGTTCAAAAGCTAGGGAACAGCTACATGAAATGCCACAGTTATGTGAGCGATTGAATGAAATGTTGATTGATCAAAAATCAAGATCATTGCTAAGCAGTGGTAGTCATGATGATCAAGTCACAATCATTCAGGAAATGTACAACACCAGCCAAGGAGAGGCTGAAGCTTCCCTGAAACACCACAATGGCTGTTTGTTAGATTCCTTGCTGTCCATTGATAGCCCAGAATTATTTGGATCTAAACAACAAGTACAAACTGACAGTGGAGAAAATGTGAAGTGTACATTGAATGAGTTTAAGGATGCACTGTCAGAGGAAATAGGAAAAAATGTTGTTGATGGTTATTCACACCAATACATCAGCAAACTGTATAAGCAATATCTAACTGATGTCAGTGGGAAGGAACCAGGAAGTGGTGCTACTGATGTATATTCATGGAATGATGATACAAAGGATGGAATAGTCTATGTTTATGTTCCTGTTGATGTAAAAATTAAGAAGGGCCAAGTGCAGAGTTTTCTCACACCAAGTAACTGGAAATTAGTTGTTGACAAGAAGGAATTGTTAGCAGGAAAGTTTCCTGCTAAAATCATTTCTGATGAGTCTTACTGGTCATTTGAGTCTCCTGGTTTAATTTGTATGGCATTACAGAAGCAAGGAATTGACCAGACACCTTGGACTGTAAGTATTCATCTAGAGAGTAGCATAACATACCCTTGAATTGATTCATAGATTTTGTTCTGTAAAGAATGAAACTGATGACACACATGATAATGTGGTAGCCAGCTGTGTGCAGCTAGCTTCACACAATGGAATGATAAATGTGCTGGGATAATTAAACTTAAAAACTTACCCTTTTAATCCCAGCAATCAAATAGGTACCCAAACAAGTAGATTAACTCATGGTTCAAATCCATTGAAAACAATTATGGCATCCAGTGGCTACAGTCAATAAAATGAGAAGACCCTTACAATATTGTTGCCCTTTCTATCATGAATTGCAGAACTGTTTTGACTGAATAGTTTACAATATGCTTTTTGACAAACCTTTGCCATTGTAAAAGTTATTTTATAGCATTAGTTAAAATTTCAGGACATTTTACAGTTTCAAGAATGGAAACACTTATCCTGTCTGTCCATGACAAAGATTTTACATGGGATTTAAAAATTGGAGTTTTCAGTGTATTATGCCTTAAGTAATCAGTTTTTGTCCATGTTTAATAAAGATGTTCTTAGAAATGCTGTTAGTAGCAATTAGGAAAGGATAAAATTGCACCAAATGTCTTTTGGTTACCAAGATACACTTTTGAAATATGCTACTTGTTGGTTCACTAAAAGATATTTTATGCAATTGTAGCTCTTTGTCTATTAAATGAGAATACCTTGAAATCTGTTGTTTAGTTTTATGCATTGAAAAGCTGGTACTTATGTAAAGTGATTTACTAGATTTATGCATTGTGCTAGATACATCCTCTATCATTTTTCATTTCTATAATAGCATGTAGACTGGAATATGGTATATTTTATCCTAGTCAATCATAGAAATCTCTCACTGTCTTCCAGCTTTTTACAAGATCTTCTCTACATGCACCATTTCTTCTCCCATGAACTTGTAGATCATGTTCGCAATGTGTTTAATGGCATTGCACTTTATATAACGTCTCTCTTTGCTTTCATTTCCATATTACCAGAATATCGTCATGGTATTTTAAGGAATCCTACTTACAATATGGACATTGTTAGTAGGGGCCTGGCAATAGAATACATATCAGATCTGTCACACAATCACAATCACTATAACATGAATAATTTATGAAAGCCCTGTTGTAGTATGCTTTTGCTTTTAGCATATAAAAGGTATGATGGTAGGACAAGGATAACCATAGACAAGGATGATGATCACAGTATCATAATCCTTGTCATAACATATTGTTTTATAAATTTGGTCCCCATTCATCATTCAAAACCACTTGCTCTATGTCATTCCATTTATCCTCTTTAACCAAACTTGCTTGACAAAATATAACCTGTGTTGACCAGTGCCATATGCAGCTCTTAGAAAGTGGGGGGTCCAGGGCTTGGTCACTTGTGGCCACACCCCCACAACATTTAGGGATTACAGAAATAGGCATGTAAGATGGATGGAAATGACTGTGCTTTAGGAACCACACTTCACGCCTACTTGACATGTGCACTCTATCAAACACAACAGAGGAGTGCTATCCCGAGTGGCCACTTTCAGCAGCCTAAATGGCCTCTTTTTGATGACTATGCTCTCACAGACTTCTGATCTTTGGCCTCAAGGCAAGCTATTGAACTGAATCGCAAGTATGTCTTTTATGAGACCAAACCTGTTATGTTTGATGATGTCAGAACAATATTTTAAGTGCTTTTTTAGGTGAATCTCGAAGACCAACTTTTGAAAAAGTGGGGGGTCCAGACCCCCATTCCCCCCTTACATATGCCACTGGTGTTGACATTGATGTTGTTACCTTACTTGGGTCAGAATCATACTAATCAAGTAAAATGTACCTTAGGTGGGCATGAGCTAGTTGTGGTTTTGTTGAAATAATGTGAGTAAACGTAAAAAGGGTTGAGGGAAGGTGGAGATGAGGCAAGATCTTTCCCAAATTTAATTTCGTCAAAATGTAATCATGATATTAGGGTATTTTTACATCATTGTGGACAAAAACTGTAGCCATTTGCAGTGAGATATAATTGACATAATGACAGCTGTCACATTTTGCAGTGATTTAATCTAAAATTGCTTAGGAGGGAGTCAAGTGTCAAGTGTAGTACATTATTTATGCATGTCTCTTTGTTAGGTAAAAATTTCAGTCATTCTCTAGTTTCTCTAGTTTCATTTATTCATTGATTCTTAATGTATTCATTTACTATAATCCACTGGATCAATTATTCATTCACTATTTGAATGTTCCGGTGCTGCCCGGAAAGCTTAGGCCTGCAAATACTGTTGTTAATATGTGTAGGAATGCTGAGGTTTCAAAAGAAAACATACAGACATTGCTCTACCCTAGTCTAGAAGACTGTCAATAAACTTGAAAGTCTTTTGGGATAGTTATGGTTGAGTTCTTATCAAAGGACACCAGCTTTAAATATACTCATAAGATGTTTCTAATGCAATTTTCATGTAATAGATAAGTACATTACAGCATGCAGATTGCACTTGAAGTACACTCGTAAGACAGTTCTAATACGATTTGCACACAATACATATATAGATGTACATTGCAAGGTGCAGGTTATACTTGGAATGCACTCATAAAAGACATCTGAGGAGTCTGGTAATGCACTTTTTACCCACTTTTGGCCTCCAGTGGCCACAAAGGCCGGCCTCTGAGGCCGCAAACACACTAATAACCTTCCCTTGGTCCAGGAGAGTGTTCGTACCAAGTTATTCTATTACACTTGCACACACACCCTTGCTTATTATATTAGATTCGTCAATTCATTGATTTATTAAGTTGTTCATTTGCCATGAACCAAATCCTAGTCTGTTCCAGTGCTATACCAAGAATGTGTTCAAGACTCTGAAAAGTGCAGACAGATTCTGTTTCAGAAGCCCAAATGAGACATTACTAAATTTCGTAAAGAAGTAAAGCAGGCTGATGTATATTTACCAAAGTTTACGTTTTACTGGTCTCTTTCATATCAATCATAATGTTGAAATCTGTCCATATTTGTAAGGTAATCAGCTACTACACCTTTTATTTATTGTATCAGAAATAAAGTTACGTGAATGTCTTTAAATGTCTTGAAAATGAAAGTCTTTAACAGAGATTTATATTTTTTATTTGTGAAGCAGGACTACCTTTCAATAACAGTTTGTTATATTGCATACACTTCAAAAACATCAATCTATATCAACCACCAATAATCGTAAATATTTTAATTTTCAGGTAAGAATTTAGGGTTTTGGACACTTTCTGACAAATTTCCGGGTATTTCCATGTATTGTTTCCAGTATACCCTTTACCCACGGGCCGTCAAGGTTTGAAAAATTTACGACAGACTTATTGATGGGCCGGAAGCATTTTGATTAGTACTGAACTGCTAATTTCTCGTTGATATTTTAGACTAAATCCTCAGCAAAGGAGTTTAGTTAATTGAAGTGTACATATGACACATTTAAGTATTGGTGGCTAACTTTGGTTTGTTCATCTATATACGCACTGATTGCATCGAGTGTCCAAGTTTCAACATTTATTCATGTTTCTTCATTTGTTTTCATTTTAAAAGATCATCAAGGATACGTGTTGCATCATTCCCTCACCCTTCCCCACAAACCATTACCATTCCCTCCACCTCCCCTCAAACGTTGGATATTTTTGTACTGATTTAGCAAACATTTAGGGGATGGGGAGAGTTTGTGGAAATTGCTCATTAAACGTTTTCACGTCAAGTTTGTGAAAATAATGTAGTGTCACAGGAAATAAAAGAGAAGAAGAATTGTGTGAAAGAGCAAATCAACACTAAAAGAAGATTTTAGTGTTGATTTGCTCTTGCATTTTACTATTTTGTTTTGTGTCGTATTTATATGTGAAAATAAGGAAATTGATGATCTTTTGGCGAAAACATACTCCCACATGAAAATTTCGGATGCCTTTAAAACTCATTCTCTAAAACATAGAGAAAATGAAGACTTTCAAAATATAATTTTTGCTACTAATATTTATAGTCACCAACCCATTTAACACTCTTCTAGTCTACATTGTAGATACTGCTTTGTTCAAGTTTGTGGTGATAGCGATATCCAACTTTTTTATACACAGGTTCTGTTTGAGGGAGAGAAGCAGCTTTCAATAGTTGAGATCACGCAGAAGAAGTGGGCTGATAATTTGAATAAAACGGCTGATGTGAAAAGAATCCTGGACATCATGTGGTACTTTAACCACACAAGACCATCTTACCACTTGCCTAGAAGAGTGATCGTGCCCTTGTGGTACATATGTGATGAAGTTGGTACCGCGATTTCACACAGTTCAATTCCCAATTTGATGTGCTCAAATTTGTGTTATAAAAGTAAGGGAATAAGTTACGATATAATTTGGCCTATTGCAGATATCAGGCAAGATGAAAGAATCACCAGACAAATATTGCCAGCCTTGACCGAAAAGCAATCAGTCGAAGATTATAAAGTTAGGGAACATATCTTCTTAAGTAACAAAAGCTTCAAAAGCATTGAATTGAAGGACCTGGCGTTAGAAAGCCAAATAGCTCAGTTAGCAAAGGTAACATTGAGTGACAAAGAATTTGATTTTGGCAAGATGACTTTCAAGTGTGTGGATATTCCACCAACTTTGCCAGAAACATGTTTTTATTCGAACATAGCTGGAAACTCTCTAAAGGATAGCTTAACCACATTTGCAGGTGTTAAGGTTACAAATGAGATTTCCGAGGCAGATATTTTGTTATTATGCCCTGGAACTCGAACATTTAATCTACAGAAACATCACAAATTAAATTCGTTGTATAGTGAGAACCTGTACAGTTTTGTAGATTTGGTCAATATGGTAACTGCTAGGTACGGGAACGTTGCATGGCTTCCACCTTGTTATGACCTTCACACTGATTTTCGACGATTTTACTCCGAGTACAAGCATAAAGGCTATGGGCATTTGTGGTTTGTTAAGTCAGCCATTGGACATGGGATGCACTTTGATCCAGTTATCACTAGCAATTTGCTCAGGATGTCCAGACTGTCAGAAGTGGGATCAGTTTTGGCAACGGAGTGTAAGTACTTCCTAGTTCATTTATTCGTAAAGAGCGAAGTATTATATCGTCGAACTCCGAAGTAGGAAGTATAGCAAATGCTTTATTTTCAATCCAAAGTTATAGTAAAAGGAGATATTATTGCAAATCGTGAATGAAACTTCATTTTGAACATAATATATGAACATTCTTCCAATGACAAATTTTGCAATTAGCACAATTTGACTCCAAATACTTAAAGGCAATCCCGGACTGAAGAAGGCCAGCTTGACTAGTTGAAATCTAAGTTTAATTTTACAAAATACTTTAAAGTGTTCCTCTGCCGTTCTAGAGTGGTTCTTGTTTTAGATCGATTATACTTCTTATGGCCTCGTCGTTTTGGGTCCTTTCCGTTTTATATTCAATCCCAGGATAGTCTGTTGCCAAAAACACCATAACTGTAGTAAGCACAGTGTTCAAACTAGAAGTGTTCGAATCTTGACAAATCTCTGGTCAAGACTCTGTTAGTTAGCCTGGACCCTAAAGTTCGGATGCAGCATCAAATAACAAGGTCTTATTACAGAGATTTGAAACTTTGAAAGCTAATATCTCGGTGTTGGTAAGAACCTTCCCCTCTCGTATTTAGTCGTTGACGTTCTTTCTACTAGGGCAACAGAAACATTGAGAATTTTTCACACAATTTGTAACTTTTCAAAATTGTGACGTCACACTTCCCCTACGTATATGCCACTATATGTGATCCCCGCCATTTATGAATTTGCTTTAACCATGTGGTTAAAAACTGCTCCCTGTGGACATACTGCAGTCTGATCCTATTTTGGCTCTACTATATTGTCTGTGTGGCATTTTATTCCTATACCTCATCGTTCTAATGTTGATTTAGTTAATGTTCAGTTATTGAATCTGTTGCTAGAGTTAAGTTTCTTTGCATCCAGGTTAACATATCCCGTACTGTAACTTCTTGGTGAAGTGTTTTGGGGCGTATCAAAAGAAGTAGAGATTATAATTGCTGTTTAATAGCAAGCCTTAAGCCATCACGAAGGATCAGTTTCCCCCATGCAACAAAATCAAACAAAAGCTGTACCAATCCTTGTATCTTTACGGCTTTATTTGCTAAGAAAATAAGGAATCTGCCTTCCCAGGTCAGGATATTATGTGACTGTGATGTCGGGAAATGACTCAGCGATATTTAAGATACCTTCTACAGGTATTGGAATATCTAGACATTGTGACGAGTTTAAAGGTATTGGTTCGTTATAAGAGAAAGCGTAATTTGAGCAATGTCACCTTACTTCCCTTCCCCGCAGTAAAGATATACGCATCTATTCTGGTACAGGTAATTATGCACCGCCAAGTTGCTTAATCTAATGCGGCATCTATTACAATATGGCGATAAAGGATGATGTATCTAATCGAGTATTTGCGCTATTCTAACATTCATCTTCTTTTCACATAACCCCCATAATAATAATAATTTCGAAAAGGGACCATTTCACATTTAGACTATCGTAGATTTCACCACTCCAGTTTTTCCTTGCTAACGTCCAAACATTTTTGTTCATTTCTCTTGTTAAACCCCTTTAATTTGCTGCATATTATATTATACCAGGCGACTTTTTGTGATCAGTATAAAGGAAAGAGATGAGGGTGCTTAGTCGGTAGAGGGCATGTCTGGAAGACAGAGGGTTGATGGTTCGAGTCCACCCGCAGCCGTCGATTTGATAACTCCCACTGCAAACGTAGCAGGAATTGGATACTTGGCTTAAGCTGGGGAAAGATAAAAGTGGCGAGGAAGCGAATTGCCCACCTTATCTCACTATGCTGTGGCTCTGGACATGTGATTTTCCACTACATGACATCCCCTACGCTCCGTGATGGCTATGAGACTACGTGTAAAGGAAGAGGGAAGGTAAGGGTTAAGATCAATTCGTTTGTAAAGGCACTTCTTTACTTCTTAACTGCCCAACTTCTTTTCTTTTGTAGATATTTGGGATACATTACTATACAAAGGCAAAAAGGTTGCACTTACCTATACAGCTATTATCCATGGTACTAATCCTCACAAGATAGTAATACACAACAGGCCCTACGTAAGAACGGCCAAGAAGAAGTTCAATTCATTGGATCTCTTTGACGAGTATGACAGTGCGAGTATGAAAACAGATCAAGATTACGAATCAGTTGGGCATCAAGATAGTTCGGTCTTCCAAGACTTCATATCGTCCTTTGAGGCATCAGTTGCTGGAAAAGGAACAAAGAAAAGATGGGTAGATTGCGAAGGAGAAATCAAAAGGGCAATAGGTCATTTGTGCTTAGCAATCTCATCAGTTTTAAGCGATCACTCTCCGGCCCAGACGTTTGGCCTCTACGGGATTGATGTCATTTTATGCGATTCTCTACAACCAGTCGTCGTTGACGTCGACTTTTTCCCGACGTTTGCTGATAAAGAAGTCCTGCATGATGTGATGCGACTATTATTTTCAAAAAATGTTGACAATAAATCACTTATTCCAGTGAACTCATTTTCAGAGGTAGTAATTGATGAAGAGTGAAACAATGATAGCGGTTATATGGATACAAAACACTCTTAATGTGCTTAGTTCATTATCGTAACCTTCGCTGTTTCTTATGGTGCAATTCTAAAATGGTCAAAAATTTTTGTAACTGGATTATTAAAATAGGAATTTTTGTACTGTTTCTTAATGATGAAAACAAGGAGGAAGAAAGTACCATCCGTATAGGTAACGACTTAAGTTGTTTATCGTTGGAACGTTTATCGTTTTATTTATATATTGTTCATTGTTGCGACCTGGTCCGTCTGGAAATGTGTATGATGATCCTGGAATTCTGTTTAACACCCTCCTAGAATTCTCTTCGCATTAAGTTGTTGCCATCCTTCTAAATGTAGTGCAGAATTTCATAGCATCAGTCATGGGCCAAGGAGGGAAACGGTACCATCCATGTAGGTTACTACTGAAGTTGGAATTGTTACTAATTGGATACATTGACAGACATCCATTTGGAGCCGATAGCTGTTGAGAAGTAAATTGTGATATTACGTACACTAAACAAGGTGGCCACTCCACCTAGAAACTGCGGAATTCGGCCCTTAAAATTTTCCCAAGACAGAGCATGTTCTTGGATAATCATGGTTCTTAGGGAAGATTGGTGAGCGATTTTGCCCTAGACCCACTGATCCTTAGTTAGTATTCATTTCCTTTTCTCCAGGGAATATGATTTTTATCTATATAATGCCCATTGTTGCGACTTGATCCGTCTGGAGATTTGTATGATGATCCTGGAATTCTGTTCAACACCCTCCTAGAATTCTTCTGGCATTAAGGTGTTGCCAGCCTTCTAAATGTAGTGCGAGATTTCATAACATCAAAAATGGGCTACGGAACAATATTAAGAAGACAGGGATATCTATAATGCTATAGAAATCAACTTTTTTGGTTTTAATACATCTATTGTAATAGGTGATGTATGTAAGGAACACAGATGTAGCCAGCGTATGGCGAATCGTCCTTGATCTAAATGTAGAGGAACTTCTGTTATCTTTGGTGTCAGAATTTTGACTGTGGTAAATATACCCTACCAAATGAGCAGTTTAGCATTACATGGACGTCTTTGCTAGCAGGATCATCTTGGATTATGGTATTAATACAAGTCTGTTACAAGCAGCTTGATCACTTGCCCCTTACATAAGTCGTACGATGATTTCATGGTAAATGTGTTTATGAAATATGGAGTAACTGATACTTCTTCCCAGTCTGGTTGTTTGCTTTGCTTCCTTTTAGGCTTTGTCTGCTAGTGTTCGTAAGCATTACACACCTTATTTCATGACCCCAAAAGAGTCGTCCTGTCCTTCCAATAACCGTTATCAGGTACATCTAGCAATGTATTTCGTAACTAGTACATTTCTAAAAGCAAGCTATGAAGGTGCGTGACGGGTAGCGTGACTTGATAGTACACGAGAGAACAAAAAACCTATAAGACGTCGATCCTAAATGCTGCAATGCAACAGCTAATAGCTTTTTAAACTCATCTCTTTGCTCTCCGATGAGCTACATAAACTGTATCTGGCCATGGTCTCGTTATGTCGCTGAGCTTCTCGACATCAACAATTCACATGGATTATTGCAAATTCTGGAAAGTGGAAGGTTTTTGTTTGTTAAAGTGATCGCAAGTACTCAAAGATTGATGTTAATGCTGCCCGTGGTGTAAACCGTTAGTGCTCATGAATGGAGCGGACTTCATGGTATAGTTGCCATGAAGGTGCAGACTCGACACTTCTTCAAAAAAAGTTAAGTTGATTTGTCAGTTCTACGAAATTTCAGGAACTAGTATCAAATGTACCACGTCTTGTACTCCAGTCTTGTACTCCAGTCTAGTACTAGACTCAACGAAAGTGTTTTACGTATATTCATCGAGCCCTCACTGAACCCTCCTTGATCGAAAGTGAAAAGATTATGAACTATTTCAAATGAGGGGGAAGAGAGAAACACTCATCAATCCTAATGAGTCTCACTTGAGAGGCTTAGAAAGAGGACAGATGGCACAGATTTCGTTTGCGCAAGAGTGAAAGAAACTTTCAATCGGTTTGAGCAGTCGATAAAAAGGCTAATACATTGCGATTGGCTGTAAAGGTGTTGATTTAAGGGTATCTTGCAACTTGTTTAGCCAGCTTTTGTTTTCTTCGTCGAATGATAATATGGATCTTGAAATTTACGGTCGCGGCTCACACAAACACCTCGTGCTTACGTTCATCACAATAACTCTATGCGGAAAGTGAAAAATGTTCCTTACGACCTACGTTGAAAGTTGCATACTCCCTCAGGTAAGGTAGTCGCTGACATAGTTGATGGAATGTTGTTCTTGTAAAATTTACCATTTCAGCTACTAAGCACATTACATCGAATGGTTGGTGGATTGTGCCCGTCGTTTACAGTGGAGTGAACATTGAAGAAATGACAATTCTTGCTTCGAAATGAAAAATAGAGAAGAAGTACTTAAACATTTCCTTTTCAAGGGAAACTATATTTTTAATGAACATTCAGATTTCGAGGAAGATCAATAAAGCTAGCTGAGGCGCAAGAAGAGGATCACTTTCGTCCCTCTAACAATGTAATTTAGAAGTCCAGAGAAGATTCTCGATTTAGAGCGCATATTTAAAAGAGCAAGTGAACTACAAATCTATTTGTTGTTTCTTCTATTTAAGCCTTTTCTCATCACATCAAATAGGTTGGAAGGCTTGTTAGGTGACAGCCACTTAGTTCAACCCATTCCACTATCTACACTTTATATCAGGGAATATTTGGGAGATTTCTCACTTCCCTTCCGTCAAGTGAATACGCGTCCGTCTTAATTTGAAGGGTTGATCAAAAGAGTCCTTTGCCATTTAGCAAGACTGTTGTTTGTATACACGTTTCTATAAACATTTCTTACCGGCTCAACCTACACAATTTAAGGACAATAGTTTGAAAAGTTGGCAGCGACAAGTGCGCAAGGAGGTAGCCTTTTCGCCAAAGCGATTGTCAACCAATAAATGCTAGTGCTACTTTTCGCACGAAGATTGTCACAGTTCTTGCCAGCAAGCTTGGATCATTTTAATCTTGAGGTCAATATTGAAATGGCTACCGTCGATCAAAGCAAACCTGATAGTAACACACGAAGCCAAAATTAGATAATTGAACTTCATACTTCCGAAACCTAGTTTACGTAAAACATTGCGATAGATTGTATGGTGCAGGAAAGTGGAGAATTCAATAAAGGAAATGTGTTAAAGGGTCTGTGAGACATCGTAGCGATTCTAGCTACAAAAATAGACCAATGAAATTTAATGCAAAGATAAACTTACCCAATAGGATTTCAAAACTATTCGGCTCCGTCCTGAAATATCTGAAAACGATAGATGGTCATACAGGCGTATGTCATATACCAGCACCCTGTATTTCTCTTTGCAGTTTACATACTCAAAACATGTAACTACAAGCATGAATGTTTTCCGCTCAAAATTCTGGTGATTACATAAAACGGGCCTATCAGTCCGCTTCTAGGTTTGTGATGTCTAAATTGTAGAGAAAATTAAGTCACTCGTTTTACAACAAACTCCTAAAAAAAATGCATTTATTATAATCCCTCATTTTATGAAATGTCATAACACAGATAACACCCACACATTTGCAAGTGGTGACGTTTGCTACCTACCCACAGTACGGGAAATCAGAACATGCAAACTGAGCAACTCCTTTACTTATTTATTGAAAGTCTGAAGAAAACCAATTTCGATGCGATTTGTAACCGAAGGTATGTAATGCTTCCTATACACAATTGATATCTCTTATAGAACTCTTATCGAACAAACCCATGAGGAATTCAAATTTCAAATGTCAGCTTCAAACAAGATAAAGTTTATCCATTGTAAGCCCGGTAAATATATAAATCTCACTATTTAATTTACAGGGCTGCAGGGTGAAGGGGTCGTCTGGGAACCATGACGGTTGTATCGCTGGCAAGGTAACACTCCATAACGGTCTTCTTTATTTTCTCCTCGAAGGTCTCAAAAACGGGACTCAGCCACGGAAGCTTGACCTAAACTGGACATTCATACGGGCCAGTTTCTTGATCACGTAATGCAACCATGCACAAATTTCTAATTAGGTTTTGTGTAGAGGTACGTCGTAAGGCTACCTGATGCTTGTGTGTTTATCTTGTGATACTCGAAGATTCATCATGTGGATTGCTTATCCATTGTCATCTAGGCATCATGTGCCATCCATACAGTCATAAGATTCATGCAAGCTAATGTAGGATGAATATTAATGGTTATTGCCTATATGAGGTCATCGTGAGCCTAACTCATGATCTGGCTATCCTTCACAATAAATATGCAACGTAAGAAAACTGCAGAAGCTACAGCGTCCGGGTAGCCATTCAAAGAGAAAATTTATTTAACCTTTTTCAGTTCGTTAGGCAGGTGTTCGGATGAGCAAACGTTCTTGGTTGTTTTGGCTAGACAGGCAACTAGAGACATTTTAACTTTCCGCGCACAGAACGAATCCTATCTCGTGTAGAGGCCACTAAAGGGTAGTTTCCTATAATCAATAGTAATAAATTCATCGCTGAATTACTCAACTAACACATCTGAAAAAGGCAGATGGACATTGTTATTTTCATCCTCGATGGTGAAAGATAGGACAGAATGTAAGGATTGAATTTTCAGCAGCTAGCATCTTGATATTATCTACTTTCAAACAAAAGTCGACCTGCCTAGAAGTTTATAAACATCTAAAATTATTACTCCCAGTAGCGCATAGGTGAGTACTGTGCTCACGTGGTCATAACGACATGGCCAAATGCAGTGTTTAGCATTGCAAATACACAACTACACAAGCTGAGATGTACTACCTGATTGTGTTTAAATATTTGGCAATTACGATAAAATATGTTCTTTTCTTTTAAAATCCGACTGCTTACGTCTAATGTTAAGGATGGAGTTTAGGATGCCGATCTTTTTACTATACTAAAAGAGTAATGAACAAATAAAAAATAGTGGCACACCAACGTTTCATGAAACGTCTGTTATATGTTAGCTCCAGCCAAGTAGTTACACAAATGTTTTGCTTGCAGACCATTGCTTTTCTGATGTCAAAAGTATCGTCACAATTGTAGAACGCTTATACTTCTATGATAAAACTTTACGAGTGTTCAAAAACTGGATACTATGTGCCCTCTTCAAAAAGTGAGGAGGATGTGTCCCCCAGTCTCCCGCTGGACAACGCCCATGATGATTAATCTTAGCTTTATCTGCACTTTTTTAATACCATGCAGAAATATTGAATTGATATTGTAGGCTACAGTTTGATATCTTGCAACACCTTTGGTTCATCGTTGAGTGGGGTGATCACGATAAAAATGTTTCGGAGGCATACAGCAAAAAGTTTAACATTTTAGAGGGATTCCAATTCAGGAAGCAAATGAGGTCTTTTGGCTACGCAAACCATTGCAAGACATGTTGCTTGCCTATTACAGTAAATTCATGATGAGAGTTACCAAGAACAGTTTCGCCACTGCAGGATTTAGTATCTCAGTCATTCTTTTAGTACTTGTAGAGGAGATGATCCTGAAGTTATCTAACTGTAACAGTACTCTCGCCAGCGAACTTTTCAAGGCCTTCAGGGTGACATTGTGGAATAGTCATAATACCAGTTAGGGATAAGGAATGTGATGTGTAGTTGTACTATTGTCATTACCGCTGATACACACGTCTGTAACAACAATATAAATTGTAGATTACAACGAGTTAGGTGTAGTTGTGAAGTAGTTATGAGAGAGTGTGGTTTAGTATTCCCACTCAGAATCGGAGTAATAGATTTTGCTGAGACCTTGAAGTTTCTTATTTTTACTGTCATACCCTACATATGACTAATAAGAATGAGATCCTTAAAATAAGGATAAGTACACAGTAAATGCGCTAACCTTTTCAAACGAGCTAACTTTTGGCCTGGGGTGAAATTTAAAGCTAAAACGTCGAATAGCGTGACAAAAGTGAGGAGAAATGTTTGGAAGTGAGATCTTCCAACAGTTAAAGAACAGCTAGTCAAAAGCAAGATCTGATGAACCAGTTATTTTGTCATTTGCTAAGATATTTTTGAAGTATGTAGCAGCAATCCCTTTAGATACCCTGAGAGGGCTCTTCATTCCTATTTGGGCACAAATAGACTAAAGTAAGAAAACTAAATATCTTGGCATTGGTTTTATTCTTACTTTAAAACAACTTATTTTTTGACTAAAATAATAAGCGCATTTCTACACTCTCGAGAAGTGTAAAAGAACTAAGTATTTTAATTAAATTCTGTTGATATTTTGGTTCGTGAAACCATGACAACAAGGAGGGTCACTACAATTATCTTATGATCAAGAGAAGGAGCATGCAGCTGGTACATTCGACTTCAAAGGAGGACGGAATCAAAAAGTCGAAAAATTGTCTCTTTCTAACACATCAACCCTCCCATATAGTATTGATGTAGTATTAACTAGCGTGCATGTAGACTACATTACTGTAGTAGTAACCTACTTTCGTAATTTAATCTCCAACAGGCATCAGTAGGCTTATTTATCCACCTGAAAAAAATCCCCTAAGATGAGTAACGAGTTTTAATGCTCCCCTGTGAGTGTGGCTCTTCCCACAATGCAGTCTCGGTCCTAACAACATGACCTCCGAGAATTATCTGAGGTTTTGAGGACTCATAATTTGAGATTATGGCTGATATGCGGAGAGAAAGTGAGGGAAATAGTACGATTTGACTCCAGGTATCTAAAGGCAACCCTGGAATAGGCTGTTTTCCAAAATACCAGACCTGTAGTGTATATAGCATTTAAACTAGAGGCGTTTGAACTTTAAAAATCTCGGATCAAAACTCTGTTGATATTATTATCAAATAATGTTTTGTATGAGAGATTTAAAATTTTGAAAGCGGATATCTCGGGCAAGGGAAAGGGCAAAGCTCTCTCAAATTTGGTCATCAGCACTCTTACTAATAGGGCGATATGAGTATCTTACCCAAACATTTTCATAACCATGACGTCACACTTTCCCTTCCTCGTTATCCTCCCCAGTAATTTTTTAAACCAATGGTCTCACCTATCCCAGGATGCTTTTGGAACAGCGGCGGGAAATTCACATGTTGTTTTGTTCCGTCTGTATTTCGGTTGTAAAAAGAACAGGCAACGAAAGGATTAGAGGAAGTTTTAACTGTCACAAATTCCTTTGCTGCTCCTGAGTAGCTAACTAGTCGCGAAGTGTAATAAATATCTTTCACCAGATATTCTGTGGACAATGGAGTGCAAACTTTCTAGCACACAGTTTATTACTCCGTTTACCAACTGCAGTTTGGGGTGCAAAGGTCTGCCAGATAGTCATCGTAGCCATAGACATCACGAGAGTTTTATTCCAGACTTCAATTTAAGAACGACAAGTGCCAGTTGCACCAGCAAGAGTAATGGGATTAAGAGGAAAGCAGAGACGTCGTTACCGGAGAGTGAGGGACAGCAACTTAATTTGTTAGTTACAGATGTTAAAAGGAATCGCCAAGATGGGTCATGTTTTGGGATTGGCCTTCACTCTTTCGAAAGAAACGTCGCTGAAATAGATGCACCGAACAACAACGATATGGAATGCGACAGTTCTTGGAATAAACAGAGTCTTCTACCATGTCTACCGTCTCATGACTGCCATGGCTCATTTGCTGACGAAAGTACCGGTACTTATTTAGAAGAAACGAAAACAACTGCATCAGCTGGCCTAGTTACATATCAATCAAATGCTCTGGAGCAATCTCACTACGTAGATCGCAAAGAGTGCTTAAGATGTTTGACGGGACAGGGTGGGCACTTCTCTCATATTCTACTTACAGGCTACAGTAATGTTTCTGTCAGTGTACCAGCATGCTCTTACCCTTGCTAATAGTTAGGCCTATGCGTCTGGCCTGGGCAATAACAGAAAATTTGTTTAACAGTTATTGTTACAGGACATTCTTTATACCTGTGCTGCATCCATCAGTCACTAGGCTGAGGTTATCTTTCACTTTTAGTTGTGTTTTTGTGGCGAGTTCATTAATCTCCCTTGGTTCTACTGATCAAATCAGACTGCACCATAGTAAATTATAGTACTGTTACTCTGTTACATTTCTTCTCTTGCTTTCATTTGTACCTGTATTCTATATATTGACGTTATTCCAGTTGATGCACTACTGGAAGCTATTGTGTGATTCAATGTGTCTCTATACAATAGATGACTTTTTGTTATAAATTCCATCTACAGGATGTTACTAAAAACCAATATTGAATTGTATAGATAGCTGTTAGCTGTATGGTGGGTAGGCCTATATTGGAATGGTTTAGTGTGATAGCTGATGCCACACCTCACCTATAAGGACACATGCATACTCCTGTTTCAATTACAATGCTGTTCAAATATAAACACAGTTTAAATTGATGGTGTAGTAATCAGCAAGATTGATTACAAGTTGAAGCAATGTGGTTTTATAGCATCATAATAGTGTATTTTTGTTCTCTGGTCAATTTCACCATACAATGTCCAATTTAAAAAGTGACTCAGGAACAATGACGAGCACTACACTTACCATTCCAAAGATTATGCTGGGGACTATAAGGGCTTCTTTAAGATGTAAAAGTAAAGATTTGTGTTAGTTGTTTGGATGCAAGACCTCATGTTTTATAGATGATTTGTGCCCATTTTAGGCAAAGCGTGGTGCTGTACACCATATTGTTTGTTTATGACTAAGGGTTTCCTTTAAACTGGGTCTGTACATTGGTGTATACCACATTATCTGTAAATTTGTACATAGATAGATCCTTATAGATGTATTAGGCAGATGTTTTGTTGATGTTTGAACAGTAGAATGTTGTATTTAATTGATTAAGTGTCCCATATCCCGCAATGCCAACCCAATATGTATACATGTATGTAGGGATATACTTGTATCAAGTGGAAACATGTATACAGAAGACATTCACATCAGCCTACTTACAAGGCAACCATGTGCTACATATTTGATGGGCCAGGGTAAAAGTGTACTCCTTTTTGCATGAAGTACTGCCATTATGAGCCACCATGGTCTAGGAATAAGTTCCTTCCCTGCAGTTCAATAGGGTCAGGGTTCAAATCCAGGAAGGGCGTTCGGTCTATGCTCCAAACAAGTCCCATGTACATGGACCCTGACTTAGCCCCAACAAAGGGGAGTGCCTGGGGTTAAAATGGCATCATCTTCATGGACAATTTTCATGGGAACACCTGACATGGACCTTCCTCTTCACCTACTTTAGTCGTGATACTTGGAAGTTCCTTCAATTGTGAAAACATTATGTTACATTACTTGTAAATTTAGGTGTTACCTGGCCTTGCTCTTCAGTGTTTACCTTGAGAAAGTGACCATGCTGCTAATTGGAAATGGATTATTTGTGTTCCAATGATGACATGGAAAAATTAATAAACTCCATGTTGTCTCTGCTTGCACTGTTATCATGCAACGTGACAAGGGTTCTTTGTAAGGTGTCATTGTCCATTATATTAACCCACAATGGAGCAAGGAAACATAGGTATTAATCATTGCATGTTATTAAGCTATGTTCTTGTCAGTAGGTGATAATAACTTGTTTTAGAGAAAAATGGCCTTATGAGTTCATTTTAAAACATTTTTTGATACCACACTGGAACTTGTACTTGTTTTGGTCTCTGTAGAGTGTAGATGCTCATCTCTGATACTCAGTGGCTAAGTGAAAAATAGACATCATTTGAAGCATTTTGTTTTTTGTTATCTCATCCTCAACCCATCCCTATTCATTTTTGAGCTTGAAAAATCCTTTACCATCCTTATTCCAGTTTGAAGCATAAAATGGCATTTATAATAGGTTTAAATTGGTATTTAATGATCATTAAGATAAATTTCACCACCCTGTTAATCACACATTGTTGATTAGTTTATGAGCTAAATACATATCACAGTTGACTATGGTTCCTTGCATTTATTACAGTGGGCACCTGAGAATAGCAGTGCTAAAAATATTATGCAATTTAAAATTATATACTAATGGTGACAGTCATAACTTTCATAACAATTTTACAGAGTTTTTGCTTTATATATTTTTATTTTAATCTCAGTAGTTTCAGGTTTCTTAATGCATTTGTGATACAATGCATGTTTTAAATTAGAAAATTTTGATGTTCATATGTAATTTTCTGTACATACAAAGTTTAAAGTTTGCTATTGCGACCCATTGACATTTTAAGGATTTTGCAACCAATCTATCCTTTACTTGTGATATTATGTATCTTTTAAACTATTTCCTGTACCCACAATTGATATATGGATAATACTAATCAAGTTTATTTTTGCTATCTTTGCACCAACCAATTCATTTGGCTACCAGAGTTTTCTCTTTGATATTGACCCATTTCTACCTTGTAAGCATACATGTTCAATGACATGTGAGACTATTCTGTTACTCTAGTTCACTCCTGAATTTACCTTCTAGTTCCCTTCATTAAGGCCTACTTATACAAGGACCCTTGATCTTTGTACTCAAGTTCACATTTTTCAAAAATGTTCTTTTTAGTACTCTTCTAGGCTTTATGGTAGGGTGGTTAAATGGCAGTGGTTGACTAGTTTTCATAAAATTGCTTAAAATGAGAGGTCGGTAAGATAATTGGGAATCTTACACTTTAGCTGTAAATTTGGGACGAGTGATTATTGATTGGAGAGAAATTATGATTCAGCTTTCACCC
Organism: Carybdea cf. marsupialis auct. non (Linnaeus, 1758); assembly: GCA_010016065.2. NCBI lineage: Eukaryota > Metazoa > Cnidaria > Cubozoa > Carybdeida > Carybdeidae > Carybdea > Carybdea cf. marsupialis auct. non (Linnaeus, 1758). Next base: position 19,826 of record JAAAKL020000404.1, read on the forward strand.
AAAATTTCGGTGCGTGGGCTTAAGCAGCTGTTACTATACTCATGCTGGGTCTTTTTTCAATATTTTGCTTGGGAGGTAAAGGCTTGATGTATGGGATTGCGAATGTCTTCTCTGTCCTATAATCAAGTACAGAAGAGTAGAGGATCGTGGGGGAGTCTGTCCACCAACTTCGGTTTATTTTTGCCCCCTCCCCCTTTCACAAAAATAGCGTATTGATCTCCTCAGTGTCTAATTAGTCAGATCTTGCAGGCATATGCAAGACAGTACGTGAAAGACAGTATATGGGGCTGTTAAAAGCAATTTAATCAGTTCGTCATAAATATGTCTTCGACGATCTGCACAGAACCAATGTCTGTGTAAGATTACTTGACTGCCTACAATTCGCATGTACCTTTTCATCCCTAGAACTAGCGGTACTAAGTACGCGAACTTTTAGCTGCTCAAAAACTCCCGTACCGGTTTATTTAAACATCTATTTATTTTTCACCTCTGGAAGAAAACATCCAACATGTAATTCTGACCTGATTGAACAAAATTGTCCTGAAATGATCGAACAAAATTGTCCAAAAATGACCTGTCGGGAAAGGCCACCTGAAATTTTTAGGTTCGAGATTTTTCCTGACTTCTGTTACTGCATTTGTTTTTCACGAATCGGGTAAGTACTCTGATATTCCTAGTAAGAGCCCCCCGTTGCCTACATCTTGAGTTTCTCCAACACAATTTCTATCATTAAGAAAGCCTGCTTATATTTAGGATATATGTATTTCTGTCTTCTCATTTAAAAAACACCAAAGAGGTACCGTTTACTTTGAAATATCACAGGTGTGTATTTTAAGGAAATGCAGCAACACATGACTATAGGCCTGTGTTAACATTGGAAAAATCTCAGCAACTGATCAACACTTGAGGGAGGCTGTGGTCTTACCCATAGACGTATAAAAGGCCTAATATGTCGATGGTCTTACCCCTAAATGCGTTAGTGCATGGATTCACGTTTCTATATGGTGCTCTATCCGCGGCACGTTTCCTAATGAAAATTAGGTTTAAATTTAAATCACGCCTTGGATCTCGATGAACACTGCCTACGATATGCACATTATCTTCTAAGAGCGATGCACATGCAGAAAAGGGTTGTTAAAGAGGTGAATCATGTTTTCTTCGCTGCGCAAAACATGTCAGGTGGATGCCTCTCTGTTTATCAGGAGTTACGATGAGATACTGCAAAACATGTCAGGTGTCTGGATGTGTTTGGTGCATCAACCTTGAATATAAGTATCATCCCTCCTTATTTCCTTTAACAGCTGTTTAACTGGTTCGGTCACATGAGCTTCCAAAAGTGCCCCATACTAAAGTCAAGTCTAGAATGGAAATGATCAGACAACTTTTTCAAATACATAAAAGTACGTCCTTCATCAATATAACCATTAGAGCATGATATTACTGCAGAGCGGTTCTTGGATTAAAACACCAAGATCCTGTCTACGAAAAATTATGATATTTTTCCTCTTTTCATCTGGTTTGCAGTCAAACAGACCATGACTCACTTTTTCATTACCCGTTGATTTAAAAGAAATAACTTCTGAACCAATTAACCCTTCCATTATGCAACTAATGGAGAGGAAACTAACCAATCCAATTGTAGTATTTAATCAACAACTGCACGTGCTGAGAGGTCAGATATAAAGGCCTGACAAACAATTGATATTTTGCTTTGAGAGAAAAAGGATTTGATCTCAAAAAAATTGGTTAAATGTTGCTCTTGGAGGACTTGAAAGTCGGACGATCGGTACCAGAATAAACTTGAAGGTGCCTACTTTATTCCCATTCGTAAGCCGAGGACAAATCTGTCGAAATGTTTGAGGTGGAGCAAGGTATGTTGGGAACTACACTCTCAACTCAAAGTTGACATGTTGACAAAATAGACAAGAACAAATTCAAAACCGCCGAGGTAACAATATTACTATCTCATGTACTGTCATTTCTTCATCAGATCTCGCATTTGCTTACAGTACACTTGTCATGTTTTGAGATTACAACTATTTATCAAAAGAGGAAGTACTTGCTCATTTGGGTGCAATCTCGGTGTCTTGCTTGTACCCAGTTTGTACCTTTTTACATACGGTTTTGGCCGTCTCGAATAGACCACCGTATTTATACTACTACTTCAATTTCTACATGCAGAATCTAATTGGTGGCAGTGGGCATGAATATCCAGTTCCTATTCCTGCTGATGAGACTAAACTGAAAGAAGCACGTGCAGTAAATATCCAAATCGTAAAGTCGGCGTATTTGCAGAATCGGAGCCTCTGCAAGTTCAGATATCTTAAAAGCATGATATACACCGTAGTAGTACTCTGCTTTGAATGTTTTCATACGAAGTTTGGATGCCGTTTGTAATGTTTCCGATAACAAAGCTGCCAGCGTGTTCTACTTGTCCAAGCACATTGAGATATATTGCACCAGAGTTCGGTAATCACAGTGACTGTGCCCTATTTCCTGATTTATCGTTAGATTCATTGCTCTGTGAGAAAGGGAGAACGGAAAAAGACAGGATTTACACAGCATGACGGAAATGAAGCCCATAAAAACTCTTAAGAGCTTTACAGAGGGGCTGGACCTCTTTATGGCTACGGGTTGAACTACTACAACGAGTGGGTAGGGGCATCTTACGGTCACTAAGTGTGTGTGTTGGGGGTCACATCGCATCTCTACTTAAGACAGACCACGTGATGGTCAATTTAAAACTAAGGATGTCCATGATTTCTTTATCAAATTAATCTTGCTGTTTATATATAGTGGGTTTTTTTCCTGTAATATGGTCTAAATCTTGTAATCACACAGTACATAAACATCGCCTTGAAGCAGCACAGGCATTTATATTTCAGAGTCATAAGAGTGTACATTACTCATTAAGAATAAGCGAAGCCTGTAGCGGCATTTTTATCGTTTAGGTACAGCAAGTTTACTGTTGAACACAACTGACGTCTTGGTGTATCTGGATTTGCATAAAAGAGCAAAGGGTCGTATACCGTTAAGTTATAACAAGATTACTACTGATATTCCTTCTTCTCGTCTACTCATTTATGAATCCGGTAAAAAAATCAGAAGTAGATTTGCGTAAATTTAGCAAAATACAATTTAAGATACTAATAGAAATTACCCGGCTTTACAGGAACAGGAAACCTCAGAAAACTTTGTGATGACTGAGAGACACATGAAAACCAACATCGTGCGGCCTCTTTCATTCCCTCATTGATCACCAGTATTTAGCCCGTACATACACAACATCTTCAGCTTCGATAGTGGTTATCTCGTGAATGTAAACCTTCAACAAAATAATGTAGACCCTTTTCTTTAGCCCTGCGTGAAGTATTTGCGATATTTTCCTGATAGTATATAGAAATATCGTCCGATAGGTTCACCTGCAAATCTCCCCACGGCTTCACTTGATCAGCCATTTGCTCGTTTTGTCACAAAAGCTTGTCAGACCCAACAACAGTGGTGAACTTTGACCGAACGTGAAAGGATCTATTACATTGACAGTTGTGTTTCCTACCACGCCCGACCAAACAGCTAGTGGCGTATTGATAGGGCATTGGAGCATGCCCTCTTAGGTTCGAGCCAGCATTTTTCAAGTTCTAATAAGCCTCCAAATGGATATTTTTGCCTTCAGTTGCCATTTTTTGAGTTTACTTGCGTTTTAAAGCGGTTTATAATCTACTGGGAATACGCATCGCCTTTTAATGCGTATTATTAGTAAAATGACGTCATCAAACTGAATGAAGTCTATTACGATCGACTTAAAACTTTTTCGCTTCGCCGTTGTTTGACTTTTGTGTCGCACACTTTTCACTCTTGATTCCATCGAATAACTTCGCCTCTTCTCACTCTTGTGTGAAATTATTAGATTCCAATGTTCACTTTCAGTGTCCACTATGGTTCATCAATAAGTACAATTTACAATAAGAACAAGTAAACAATATTCCATATTCGAAGATAGTATTCAAGCCGCTTACATTTGATTTGCAATGCAAAGACTTCATGCAGTGGAAGCAAAAAAATAAGTTGAGTAGAGAGTGAAGAACATGGCAAGAGCCCTTGGTGGAAGTAAATATAATCACACAATTAAGTTCATTTGTTCTATCCGAAGCCACCATATGTGTAAAATATACGCAGCACTTATAAAGGAGAAAAAACAGCTGCGCACTTGGATGACCAAGAAGAAGCATTGGAATATAATATATAAGGCATTGGCATAGACAGAGAGAGGAACAACGATTGCGCAAACTTGATCGGTCAAGTACCAGTGGGAATTTCTAGCCTTTCATACAACGTCCCCCGAGCCACCGATGGCATATACACTTAAGTGAGAGGGATTCGAAAACGAAAGTACGAAGTGGGTTTAGTTGTACTGGCAAAGTATAATGCTTATCCTATAAAGGCGAGATTAGATGCAGAACTTCCCGGATGAAGAACATTATTTCTCTCTCACGAATTGATTTATAATGAGAAAAGACTCAAGACATGTCACATGTATATTGACCTTTTTGAAGTCGTTGTCAAAGCAATTGAAAGCAAACGAAACGTCGACGTTTTGTAGTTAATGATATCAAAGCAAACTGAGTACATCAAACTAACGACTGCAATTACTACAATTAGGCAAATCGGATGTCTCTGTCAATCAGCTTTTTGGAACTCAAACAAAACTGCCACAGCAAGGGACAAGTAGAGACTTCGTATCAAGTACAGTTAGAAGCTGTGAAAATATCCTAGCATTGCTCTGTTCTGACCGATGATCTTAACGTCTTAGTCTGCTGATACTATGTATTTCTTTACCGAGGGATTACCCAAAAAAGCCCGCGAAAGGGCACATTTGCTCCTGCACCATGAGTGGTACATGCTGTGTACGCCATTTGTGCCTGGCATGATGTAAATTCAAAGTAATAGTCTAAAGACACGAACGTGATTGATGTTATTCGGTCAAACTGCAAAAGCAGCTGCTGTTCCCTGAAGTCAAGAATCTTCCAGAAACTCAGATAGAGGCTGAATCTAACATGACGCCCTGGTCATGTTTCTCAACTCTTAAGACCTTCACTTCTCTATGGTCCGATTCAGATTTATTGCCCGAGTGGGTCATGAAAATCGTAGGCATCGCGATATCTGTTTAGGCTTTGGAAGAAAATTAAAGCTCTTCTATTTTACCTTCTTCGAATCAATAGAGATAATGCTACAATTTACTATTAACACATCGTACTGTCCTAACGCTTACGAGGAATTGCATCGAATATCTATTTTATATCATCTATTTTATAAACCAATATTTAGTGTGACAATTAACTGAAATCAAATAACAATAAACCTAGTATAAGACATGAGATACAAATACAAAAATTACAAATACCATAAACTAAATATATCTATTGATGTATTGATGTAAACAGTGTGATGCTTCAACAACAAAACTCATTTAAAGAAGTGAACGTTGTTATCAACTAAACGTAGTGGCAATACATATATACACTAATTACAACAAGTCTTACGCCAACTTAACATTCTATTTATATGTAATAAAAATATAAAACATCTTACCGAATTTGGTATGTCCTCGTATCTGAGCACATGACTCGCGAAGTTTTGCCTACAACCTGCTACACCTAGTCCAATCTATCTGAAGACAGTCACTTGGCAATAACAAAGTGGCAAAAAAGGCCTTAAGACAAAACAAAGAATGATGAGACATAAAATGAAAGAGACATGAAATAAACAAACACCAAGCACGAGGTGAAAATTCTTAAAGGATTCCTGAACTGTGAAATCGTGACAAACATGTAGCTATGGTAACGGCACACGCATCACCTATTTGTTGAACGATGCGAAGCCTCATTGCTTCTGCTGTCTTTCTCATGTCTTATGATGTAACTGCAGTCGAAGAATACATTACGTATTTATTTCGTCATAGGAAGCGCAGTCACAAGGGACCAATCCCAAACGTTCTCAAATTGGAGGATGTTGTTGTTCACGAGAAGACTGGGCTCGAAGATAGTCATCAACCTTATGATAAGTAATGGCACTCAAAGCTGTGGTTTTGAGGATTGTTGGGAAACTGCCGTTAACAATTATGACCTAAGCATAACAGATCGCTTGCAAAATAGGATATCGATTGGAAAAACGATTGAATGTGGTACGATTAACAGGACCTACATTGCTTCCAAAAAGTTTCATACAGAAAAAAACGTTTCTGAGGGAGAGGAAGAGCTGATGTAAGAGATATCACGGCTTGTTAACAACTTTTAGATAATCAATATTTTTTAACACAAAGGAGGACTCTCTCAACCTGCCAGGTATGTTTTGCCGTATATCTAGCCCAGTTTTTATGTCATGGCTTGTACACAACTGTTTCTGTATCGCTCCACTTCCGTTGTGTTTACCAAAAGCCTCGACTGCCGTAATTTGGCGTTTAAAGAAAAGCTGGTACTACGTCATAACAACAGAAGTGGTTAGATTTACAGCATGTAAACACAGTAGATATAGTTTATATGTGGGGCTTAGGATATTTAAGTCCTGGAAACGAAATCATAGAGGAGATTTTCATCTCATCAAGTATTGATTAGTTATTTTAATAGATCAGTTTCGTTCGCCTTACTAGTAGCCTACTCGGCAACTACACACGGTAGTTTTATATAGCGTCAAATGAAAGTTAACGAAACAGACCAACGGATTTGATAAACTGGACGCAAGAGAAATTTTGCTCGAAGGAAGTTTTAGATTTTGGTAAATATTGGACAGTCGTTTTCGTAAAGTATGTACTACAGACATCTGTAATGAGTTTGTCTTGTGTGCTTGTATACCGACGGGTACAAAGTTTGCTGTGCGTTTTGGTTTGTAAATCATGGATAGTCCCACGTACTTGTAAACCTCATATAGCACCCTTACAGAGTTAAAGCGTGATATTTCAACTCTTTGGAGTATTAGGCATATCATTCAAGTAATATTCGAAGGAATTGTAAAGAAGCAAATAATGTCTTGTAGTACTTCACCAAGCACGAAATACCCGTGGCAGTATCGTGAAAAGCCTTAGCAACTGTATCTGGTAATGGGGAGATAGCATGTGGTTGCTAATGTTATGAAAAAAATGCTGTTTAGGCTCAGCATACTTCAGGACAACGAGGTGGTTAAAACAAGGCATTATTACTTAGGATTCGTAAATGTTTCTTTGCTAGTTGAACCCTAAGGTATTTTAAAACTAACCATATAAACTTACGTCTTCTTCGCACAGAAGTGAGGTAGTTAAGATCCAATACCAAGAGTGACTTTGTACAGGAGTTTACTATGTATAAACGAAGTCAAGTGTGTTATTACATATAGTATACATATGTAGGTTGGTCATTTTTGTGTATATGTACGTGTCCAATCCCGAATTCTCACCAGCAGCAACAACCTCATTTTTTCTTTTTCACTTTATGCTTCATCAGGGCCATTTCTGTATGCTAGTATGCAGGAAGTCGCACTAGCAATCATAGAATACATATTCTATCAATAAACATGAATGCATGTGGTGCTGGCATGGATAGAATCAGGCAGCTCTTGCACTGAAATCACTTACATAACCACTGCTCTAGATGGTGTAATAGTTAAGTTGATATTTGTGCATATGCCCAGTGGGAATATATGCATTCATGTGAAGGTACTCATAGATATATAGATACATAGTACATTCATATTTTCACATTACCATTGATCATTGCTAACATTGAATATGAGTCATAAATTAGAAGATGAAGATTTTCAAACTCTTTACATTTAGATTTAAGATCCAAGATAAAACTGGATAATAGGGTCCCCTTAGAGTAAAATTGGTTCCTAAACAACTTACAATAATTATGGTATTGTGCCTTAAACTCCTGCCCCACTGAAATACCATAGTATACTTGACTTTACACAGTACATTACTGCTCATGTGTCTGCCTCAGCACTTATATAAATGAACCGGCACTGATGAAGCTAACAGCAAAACAAAAAATAAGGTTGCTGTTGGTGGTAAGAATTCGGAATCGACTAGCGGGATTGTCAACTTTTCTATTGCACTATATTTCGTGCAATGGTGAGGTCTTCGTTTTTGGTGTGGGAGATCCTGGGTTCAATGCAGGTCAGTGCCTTAAGCACTTCATGTTTAGTGAGCTCTATACTATGTAGTTCATGACTATTTATATTTATAAATGGATATGTACACATACCCAGTACTAATATTTTCACAGAAACTATCCCATGTGGTTCTTACAGAATGTTTATTTTTATTTTTTACTAAAGCAGGAAGTGCCAGGCACCATGGCAGAGATTGATCCAGATACATTACTTGAATGGCTGACTATTGGGCAAGGGGATGAAAGGGATATGCAACTAATTGCTTTGGAGCAACTATGTATGCTTTTGCTCATGTCAGATAATGTTGATAGGTGCTTTGAAAGGTAAGTGCATAATTTAAGTATATACATCACTGTTACTGATCGGTGTTTGGCAATTTGATGTTAATTTAATGAAACAAAAATCATAGATGGTGCAGTATTCAAGACTGCAACCCCAAGCTCACCACAACAATCAAATTTTGTGTTTCGTTGTCACATATAATTATTGTAAATTTACTAGAATTATTGTGATATATACCAGCCCTTAGGCAGACATAACACAATTATGGGTTTTTATGTTCTTAATGTAAACATGATTTCTACATGGTATAAATTGGGATGCAATTTAAGATCATTCTCCATTTAGAAAGATACCAACTCGAAGATTACATTGGTAAGTGTGGGTAGAGGTAGAAATGTATAAAATTTTTGTAATGAATGCACACCATGCATATATGCAAGATTATAAAACTTCGTTGAGAGGTTTTTACCTTTGGTATAATATTCATTATTTTACTAGGAGGAAACATGCCATAGCTCACTTGAGGGTGATCAAATAAGTGGTAATCAAGCCCATGTTATCCAATATCTACAGTCCTGACAACCACAGACTCACTCAGCCAATTTCTTTGTGTCACAAATTGTACTTTAGGATAAAAATACAGATGTCACTACAATACCTGCCTACTTAGAGAAGTTGGCATCTTACCATTAGCCCCCGAAAAGCTGTCTGCACTTTATTCAACCTCTGTCATCCACAGCAAGGGACTAACACTTCCTTGCCCATGCCTGGCTCTTGTATCGATCACCAAACCAGTGGAGTCTGTTTCACTTCAGGGTCCTATCATACTTTACAATGTCAAGGTTATCATACAGTGCTACTGTTTTTGCTTGGTCTTTATGGCCAATTCTGCATATCCATCTTAATGTTGCCTGCTCATTCCATAGCAGATTAGTGTGTTCTTAGTGGCCAGCATTTTATGGAGTGTAGTACTATGTGATGCACATTTAACATATATATGACGTCTTGTTGGGGGAGTAAAGTAGTGCCTTGTTAGGCTGGGGTGGTATTTCTCTGGATTTTTCCTAGGCTGTTTACCATTTAGTTGTGATCCATTATACTGATGGCATCACCTTAACAGCAAAACATACCTACCACTACAAGTTGATGGCCGTCAATACTGACCTGATCAGTGGGGCATCCATCCATCAGCCTGGTGTGACATACTAAACTCTTAGTAGAGAGCCCCTAGCACAAGTTGATGGCCGGCAATACTGACCTGATCAGTGGGACATCCATCCATCAACCTGGTTTGACCATTGCATCTGGAACATCTGTAGATAGAGGTTTCACATCTATAGTCTAGTACCTGGTGGGAACAGACAGATGAGAAGATTTGGTTCTTACTTCATCCTTACCTGTATACTGCACATGGTCACTCCCCTTGGTCCTTCAAGATAGTCAGGCCTTTGCTGATTCACATTTTGTTGGCTTTGCCCAAGTTGACTTGAATACCCTTTTTCTCCATGTGAGTATAACATTTGGACTTTCAGGCTGTCAATTGGTGTACACTATAATGACTAAGCCATCTGTGTAAAGTAGCTTCCATGGGCTTCAAATACTAAACTCTTAGTACAGAGCCCCTAGCACAGTGATAGATAATAGTGGACTGAGGACATACCCTTGGTAAACACAAGGCTCAACAGAGAGGCCTCTGTCCTTTCCTCTTCTTCAGGGATTTCTCTACCTTTTGAAGTAGTTGATATTGTAGCTCTCATCCATATTGTTGTTGTGGCATCCCTCCTTGGTATGATGTGGTTCATTAGCTAGCTGAGGAGGCTGGTGCATTTTGGCCCAGATGTCTTGAACACCTCTGCTATTGTTCCTTAGGGTCCAATCACTTTACTTACCCTCATTCTGTGTTCTTAGTCTATAACCATCTTTTTGACAGGCAATCTGAAATCCACTGGAATTCTACATTCAAAAGTCTGTCATATTGCTGCTTCTATCCAGTGACATGTTGCCTTCATCATCTCTTGTGTCCAATGACACCTATAATCCCCAGCTGGTCCTTTTGGCTATTTAATAGATGTAGCATTTCTACTTGCTCTTGCCATTTTGTCACTCCTTCTAGCACTTTCTTTTTGTCAGGGTGGTAGCATTGATCTTGCTGTTTTACCACCAGGCCAGTTTCTTGGGTGATAGCTTTTTTGTCCACCTCCCACTGTGTCTTGGAGTAGACTGGAATTCAGCAAGCCCCATGCATGTGCTGTGTCAAGCAGACACTGTGTTGATGTCAATGAGTATCTTATCAATAGTGTCTGCTGCATAGGATCTCCCATATTTCAGGTGGGTAGGTTAGATTTGTAGGGTGTGAGGTCTTGGGTTACAAAATTTCAATCCCAATCATACATCAGCATACTAAGATTTGTTGTGCATTCCTCTCTTGCAATCACTTTGATGTTTCTGGTGAGCTTCAAGCCCTTTATCCTGCTCAAGGAGAATGTATTCTATTTGGCTCTTGTGATATCCAGACTGGTATGTTACAAGGTACCGTTCCGGTTTGCAGAGCATTGAGTTGTCAACTATAAGGTTCTGGACAGTGACAGAATTCAAGATACCCTCTCTACCCTTTTTTCTGTTCTTTGAAGCCATGATTTCATACATGTGCACTTTCAAACCTAATTAAATTGGCTCTTGAAGTCTTCACATATGATAAGCACAACACTCATCAACTGCTCATAGAACTCATCCTGGACACTCACACATAGGTTAGATGGTGGAACATATGTGGACAGGATTGTTATAAGTTAATGATCTGGCTTAGGAGCAGCTTAAATGTGAGTATCCTGTCAGATACCTTATAGCTCACAAACACTTTATCTATCTATCTATATGTGAAGAGAACTACCACTCTGCAAGTGCCCGTACTGGAACTTGCCTTGCTTTATTGTGTGTCTTTGTCTGTGATCATGAAGGCTTCCCGTAGGCAACATATGCCACTTTCCTCTCTCTACAAAATTCATAATTAATGGTGCAGCAACATGAAGGCTTCCAGTAGGCAACATATGCCACTTTCCTCTCCCTACAAAACTCATCATTAATGGTGCAGCAACAGTGAAAAGTACAAATGTCTCCATATGACACCACAACTTCAGCCTTGTAACCGGTCATTTGAGAGCCCACACTTGGTTCATTTTATTATTTACTTATTATCTCTTTACATTTAATTAATGGTTCTTTTATCTGTGTACTTGATATAGCTTTTAACCAAATGCCTGTGTGCTTGGCATTTTTAGGTTTTTGTATGTAACAATATCAATGTTTGTGTCAAGGAAATAACTCCCATGCTTGCTGTTAGTTGTCAACTTAGCAAAACCAGAAGCCTCACATTTTGATCATGCTACTGGCACAAAACTACCAAATTTGTAATGTTTGGATATCCAGTCTCATTTTTATGTACCTTTACATAGAATGTTTTCCAGTTGCAGCGCATTATACTAGATGCTGTGGCAAAGTTGACATATAAAGTGGCTCTAGGGAGGCATGAAGTCAATTTTCTCCCGGATAAATGTTTGGTGGTGTGTACATTAAATCAGTTTTTCAATGCCACAACAGCAAATTGATAAAAACTACCCAGTAACATAGGGTTAAAAAAGCCAAAAGCATATTGTAACATTTAGTTCTATCTTAATAGAGAGGAGTATGCTAATTATTGTTTGCCTTATTAAGGAATCAGTCTACTTTAAATTAAGAAAGCTGCTGTCTTTGCAATTGTAGACAAATATTACCCCTTTTAACTGGGACCATACAGTCAGTTCTTATAGCCAAACTGCATAGTTCCAAACTGGTGCTAAATGTTAGGGTTTATAGTTCATTTCTTTGGCTCCTGGCAGTGGCACATCAAATAATAAGAAAACCCCCACAAATATCAATTGTAAATTTTGTGGGAAATAGTTGTAGACACTAAACATTGTGGTCAGGGATTTTATGATTTGATTTTATTTAAATTTCTGGATGGAAGGTCTTTATGAGTATGTAAAAATATTGCTAAGATTGGGATTGTTGGCTCGTTTGATGCCTTGTTTGATACTAGGTGACTGAATGAGAATGTATAACAAAGTTATATGATATGAGATCATCTCCCCTCTTTGATTTTTGTGCTAGCTGCCCACCAAGGACATTTTTACCAGCATTATGCAACATTTTCATGGATGATACTGCACCAGAAAATATCTTGGAAGTCACAGCTAGAGCAATTACTTATTACTTGGATGTTTCAGCTGAATGCTCAAGGAGAATTGTCAGTGTAGAGGGTGCAGTAAAGGCGCTATGCACCAGATTAGTAGCAGTAGACATTGGATGCAGGACCAGTAAAGACTTGGCTGAGCAGTGTGTTAAGGTATGCCTTATAGAAAATCTGTTGAATTAAAGCCAACAAAAAGCACAGTGATTAAGTTTGCTTGTCATAGATGACTGGATTCATTGTAGTGCATCCTGTATACAAGTTAGATCTGTAGGACCTTGTTACAGTGTGCACCTGTTCATCTCAAGAAGAGTTGTAATCATTTTGTGAACTACCTGATAGCAAACTCTTGTCATGTTAGAGGGCATTTGTGTTAAGTCCTATCATATGCGTGTTATGGTCACTGTTGTCTTGCTGATCTGATTGGTGATGTCATGCCAGTTTTGTGTTGATTTGACCTCTTTTTCTAGCTCTAGTAGTAGTAACCATACATCGGGAATGAGTTATGTTGTTGATATAGTAGCTGTTTCAGAGGATCTGGATAGTTCCCTTTATTATCTTTGTATTTATTTCTTTTGTTGTTTGCTGGCAGTTGATTTTCTCTTGAGTGTATGAGATTTTGTAATTAATGCTTACCTACATTGTATCACAAGGCTCTACCAATTCCATGAGAACACACTTCTTACTACTGCATGATTTACCCTTGCTTTAGCCTCATCATCTGAGGGTTTGATGCTTTCAGAAGACAATCTCAGGATGAGTTGATGATCCTTCACCATCTGCAATTCCTTTAGATGCATATTTTATTTTACTTTCTCTATCTAACCTTTCTCATGGTAGACCTATAAATTGTGTGTCTGAGGCACCAATAAGTATAGTATATTTGTGCCAATGGTTATCACAAGTTTTATTGACATGACTGACCCAACATAACCCGTTCTGTCCTATTACAGAATAGTAAATAGACCTAGCATTTTGTACTGTATGTGGAAAGGAATATACCATTTATGTGCCTGGCACAGATGCATATTAAGATGACATTTTCTTCATGGTCCAGTCTCTCATAACCCTGTGTGACAAGTAGCCAGGTATCAGATATTTTTTTACAATGTTTTGAAATAATTTGCTTAATTTTAGGTTTTGGAGTTGATGTGCACTAGGGAAGCAGGTGCAATATATGAAGCAAGCGGCCTTACAAGTATTTTAACATTTATCCGGGAATATGGTTTCATGATACATAAAGATACTTTGCATTCTGCAATGTCAGTTGTGGCCAGGCTTTGTACAAAGATGGAACCAAATGATTCAAGCCTTGAAGATTGTGTTGACTCTCTTTCCAGACTTCTAAAGCATGAAGATACTTTTGTAAGTACTCTTAAAATAACTTTAGTTTTTAGAAGTCTAAGAGATAACAGAATGAGACAACAGAATTAATTAATACAACACTTTGCTTAACTTAGAGCCTTCCTCAACTTATAATAGTAGGGTATTGTTTTATTCTGGACTTACTAGAAGTCAAAATTGATTTGTGTTCCAAAGACAGAACTTTCAGTAATGAAGACGTAGTTTGATTCTGTTGGTGTGTTGAACATATTTTCTCTCCATGTGTTGTTCATTACTCGTAATGTGGGATTTGTACACTCTTTGATTTTTTTCTTACTATTCAAGTGTACTTTTCATGATCTTGTAACAATTTTTGATCCATGGACAATGAGTTATAATATTACTTATGTTCCCTTCTATGTTAACATGTGCATTGTTCCTATTCCAAGAGGTGTATTAAGTTTTGACTCACTTTAAAACGTTTCACCATTTTGATTAAGATATACTAGGGCCATATGCTAAACTGAAACTTATTGTCATGATTTACTTTTATTCACATACAATCTGTGCAGTTGATATAGTCCCACTAAATATGATACTAGCAAGCATAAAGTCTGTCAAATGCAAAGGACATTTAGACAGGGAGCTTTACCTTTAAGATGGAAACATTAAACAAAAAATTAGCCTACCTGTAAAGTTGTTAGAATGCTCATGGCTGTGAAGTGGTCGTGAAAAGACTGAAAAAGGTATGCACCATGATGTGCATCGGTTGAAGGTGTATGTGCTACCATATACTGAAAGGAAAGCTGAAACAAGTTTGAGATTGTGTATTAACTTTTGCTTCTGCCTATACCCAGAAGGAAAGCTTTGACAACAATTATTGTCTATTGGGATTTATTTGTTACCCATCAATGTTAATTAATAATGGCAGAAAGATTGCTGTACTTGGTTCCTATGGCAATAAACATTATTATGGACGATTCATGACCCATCTCCTCTTCTTCTGTATTAGGTTGCAGATGGCGCCTTAAGATGCTTTGCATGCCTAGCTGATCGATTTACAAGACGTGGTGTTGACCCAGCTCCTCTTGCCAAACATGGACTTACCGATGTGCTATTAGAGAAGTTAGTATCTTCAGCCCTTGTGTTTGGCAATGAAAAGAACATGGCTGTTCCAGGTGCCTCTCCAGATACAAGGAATCATTCTGGAAATGTCTCAATCATAGTTAGTGTCTTGTCAACCTTATGCCGAGGATCCCCAAGTGTCACTCATGTAAGAAATTGTATTTTGTACTTTACAATGCCTAACAACGTTTTGAATTTACGTTATATAACTGTAATCAGGATTTTTCTGAGACAAAGAGGGTGTAAATCTTTTATAACTTGTCAAGGTTGAGTTGGGACATTATCACATCGCATAATCATGTTGTTGATGTACACCACACACTTGAAGAGTAGATTGTAACTGTTATCATGATGATCTTTTGATCACGTTTTTACGTCTTGCACTCCCGTTGAAAGAGGCTATGGGCAGTGCTGATATTCTTGTGACTTGTTACTGGAGTATAGGGTACTTGAAGACCTGATGCACTTTCTGAGGTCATGATGGCCCTTGACTGAGGTCGTGATGGCCCTTGACTGAAACAAACCGTGACCCTCTGTAGCTGAAGGTGAGGAACTTATCCTCTAGACGAAGCGACACTAACTAGTTCTTACAATCCAATTGTTTGATACTGTTTTGTTTACCCTAGGACCTGCTTCGTTCTGATCTACTCAGTTCACTTGAAAAAGCCATGCAAGGTGATGAGAGGTGTGTTCTTGACACAATGCGCTTGGTGGATCTGTTATTGGTTCTCTTGTTTGAAGGAAGAGAAGCCTTGCCAAAATCAACATACAGTTCCAGAGGTAGCTTTCCTGGCCTCCGAAGGATGGACAGCAGTGGGGAGCGTTCACATAGGCAACTTATTGATTGCATAAGAAGTAAAGACACTGATGCACTAATAGAAGCCATAGATTCAGGTATATTCTTGCATTTTTTTCTGTAGGTTATTAGTACTAAAGTCCCAAAATAGGACCAAATGAAGGTTGTTAGGTTTTTGCCAAGGCCTGCCGTTCGTGTGAAAGGGACTTCTTCAAACCTCACTGTGCTACTAGACCAGTGGTTCTTGCTAGAATGGCCTGGAACTAGTTTAATAAGACTAGACATGACTGTGACTGTGAATATTGTAGAATATATATATGCAAAAAGGCAATACTTAACGTTTGTTGTGTTGGGTTTTTTTGAAGTACATTGAGTCAAGCAAAAT
Organism: Carybdea cf. marsupialis auct. non (Linnaeus, 1758); assembly: GCA_010016065.2. Taxonomy (NCBI): domain Eukaryota; kingdom Metazoa; phylum Cnidaria; class Cubozoa; order Carybdeida; family Carybdeidae; genus Carybdea; species Carybdea cf. marsupialis auct. non (Linnaeus, 1758). Next base: position 36,104 of record JAAAKL020000404.1, read on the forward strand.
CATCATTTTTAATTGAGACAATGGAGAAAAAATGGTCAATCTTGGTATTTACGCAAATGCCACTGTATTCAACGATTGTGGTTCAAAATGGCTCCTGTATCCTATTCAGGTGTACCGTACGTTGTTCCTTCATGGTTAAAATGGCGAGCGGTTTGACTTTTTAAAGGGGGCCATCTATTTATCTTTGTTCATTTGTAACACTTACCGACACATACCCATGCCGGATCTTCTTTTTACGTTGACATTCTCTTAGCCCAGTAGTTCCCTTTGTCTTTTTTTAGTAGTTTAGATATACAACAGTTTGACAGTTGACAGAATATTATCACACATCGGCCATTAGCCTAACAATACCAACTTTTTTCTTCATTATTTTAGGGGCATTTGAGGTCAATTTCATGGATGATGTTGGCCAAACCCTATTAAACTGGGCTAGTGCATTTGGAACATTGGAAATGGTTGGTTTTCATTTACATTTTATCTGTGATCGAATATTTGTTATTTAAGGATGCAAAGCAGAATGCTTGTCGTCATATTGATTCGATTTTTTCTTAGAGTAGAGCGTGTTCAAAGAGTAAGGCTTGAAACTTTATTTCGTAATTGACTTATGTGATAACTATTTGCTTAACATTGATTGTACAACGCAAGTTCTTTTGTCAATTGGTTTACAATGCATCGCCATTCAAGTTTTCTGGTAAGCATTGTTTGCTTAACTCTGGTTACTATCATTTCATTTAGGTTGAATTTTTGTGCGAGAGAGGGGCTGATGTCAACAGAGGACAGAGGTCATCTTCACTTCACTATGCGGCTTGTTTTGGAAGGCCAGCTGTGGCAAAGGTAACATTAGACGCTTCGGTACCAGTATTTGTGTAGTGATCTTAACCAGAGTCAGTAGACGCAATTTGGGGCATTGAGAGAAGTAGAGGAGGATACTTAACTGATGTGTAAATAGCTCAATGGAGCTGGAAGTCCACATATGGAAATAATTAGAATAAAGAAATTTTACGTGAGATATGCGAATGATAATACGTAGAGAGGGTTGGTAAGAAGACAATATTTCTTGAAAATCATTTGGTACGATATGAAGACGATTTCTTACCAAATAGTCATTGCTAAGTTTAAATTGCATTGTGCGCAAAGCCGTTTTTTATGACAATAACCTTATCCTTTTCAGTGACGTTTCTCTGGCTTCGGTTCTATCATATTATTACTATCATTTGTGCACTGAAGCATTAGTTTTACATTTTATAAAACATTGAATGAAGTGAAGTTAAGCTACGGAAACTCCTAGTGGAGGAGATTTCGCTAATGTAATATGGGCACTTTTTAAAAAATACCCTTTGTGTTCATATGAAGCCAATTACCCAAACGCAAAAGCCAAGACTTGGGTCAATCTATGGAGTTTCAAAAGTTCTCTGAAGACCATATAAATTGGTCTCTGACCGTATCATAAATTGGCAATGGTACCATTGGAAATCTATGCAATGGTTTCGTTTGGCCTTGACTAAAAAAATTTACTTGTTACTGAGCGACTGAGAGACTGAGAGACCAAGTTTTATTTGTCACTATTACGGGTACAGCCGCTGTTGTTTTCAAAAGTTAGCAAAGAAGATTCCCGGACTATTAACACTTGCCAAAACAATTTTGCATAATTCTAAGTATAAAAGGCGTTGCATGAATCACGAACACATAGGCAGTCAGCACTGTAAATTTCTGGAGCAAATGCACTTTCACCATAGATATTTTAATAACATGTATTGAGAACTTTCTTCAAAGCCAGTTTTCACTAACAAGATATGTCACTGCAAGAACAATAGCTACGATTAAATTGTAAGAACAAGCTCTCATATTAAACACAGCACGGAAACCAATAGTTTAAAGCCATTGGCGAGTCTCTTAAATGTGTTGAAACCATTAGTCTTTATAGGAGGACTGTAGCTTTTGTCGGGATAATGTACTCAGCTTCACTATTATATTAGTTGTAATACTGGGACCATTACTGGCCATCAAAAGTATGGAAGTCTAATGTAGTTATGTTCATTTTTTGCAGGTATTGCTTCGATATGGGGCTAATCAAGATTTGAGAGATGAAGATGGGAAAACGCCGTTAGACAAAGCGCGAGAACGAAACGATGAAGGACATAAAGAAGTCGTGCGTATTTTGCAGTCACCAGGTACAGGAAACACTATCTTCGCTTTATGTTTATTTGTTATGTTTTGTAATACTGAAGGAGCAAGGACTGCTTTGTTATTTGCTTACATAGCACCCAAATATGCAATTTCAATTTCGTAATCTACCATTCCCAGCCCATCACTTCAAGGCTTTTATGTGTGTGAGTGTTGTGTTTTAATGACAAGTTAATCACCAGCCAACGTTCCTTTTTTGTTGCCTTGCAGAGTTAGCTGGTCTGAGTTGTTATCTATGTGCCGACATGTCGTTTTCATGTAGGAAATGTAACATAATCACCTAAGAGTTTGTAAGTAGATTTAATTGCCTTCGGGATAGCCTAGTGGTATATCTTGCCTTGAAGTATTATGAGCGCTACACACATGTAGTGAACACTGCCCTTACTAGTGTTGATGCTTTTCTCGCATTTATAATATATATAAGTTCGATGTACTTCACTAAGTTTGATATACAACTGAACTATCGAATATCCATTGATCCCATTATCAAATATATGTGAGATTAAGGAAGAATTATTTATTGTAATTGAAAAGCGACTTGCAATACTTGGCAGTTTTGAGGCCAATTCGTATCTACAGTGTGCTTTTGTTTTGCAGGTGAGTGGATTGCACCATTAAATGAAGCACAGGCGGCAAAGAATGCCGAGGCAGCAAAAACCGAGAAAGAAGAAGCTGATGTCCAGAAGTCAGAAGAAACTGCAGTAAAAGGGGACCCAGAAATGGCGCCTGTTTATGTTCAGCGACTTCTTCCTATCTTTTCACAAACATTTTTATCAACGTTAATTGGTTCCATTCGCAAAGCTACCCTGGCAATTTTGAAGAAGATGATTCACTATTCGCCTGCAGATGTTCTTTCTGAAGTTGTCATGTCCACAGCGGTGTCAACACAACTAGTTGACGTGATTTCATCTGTGCTTAATGCCGAGGTACTGTATGACGTATTGATATATTGTAGCTCAGTACTAATTTGATTTTTTACTTCCAGTGAAAATTTCCCCGTTATTGTTTGTCAGACAGTTGATGTGAATATACGACTTTATTAAGGCAATGGCTCTCTTCTACACCAAATAGTAACTTTGCTTAACACCACTTTAATTAAGCATGTCTTCTCCGTTTCCCTTTCTCAGTTCTTTTGAACTCCGCTAGTTTGCACTGTTCCAACATTTAGTTGTTTCTTTAATTTTCTTGAGTTGTGGAATGTCATATCTTACCTTATAATTTACATATCACTTCCCCCCGTTATTTCATTCATTGGCTTGACATGCAGAGTGTTTGTATACTGTGAAATTCCGCCGTCAGGTGCAAAGTCTGCTTTAGAAGAATTGACGAATAATCATAAAACACAGCACATTAATATGTTGATACGTTTACCTCAGGAAAAACCCTGAAGAGTGGTTACCACCCTAACTTGCAAAAAGATGCAGGGGGTGTTAATGCATACAGCATGTTTTTGTAAGTCATAACGAAAAAGTAAAGGAATATATTTCTTTAGGAGTAATATGCTGATTGAAACTTACAGTATTCTATGCTCTATGCTATGTTTTGTGGTTTGCAAGGTACTTTACCTTAGTATTCATTTTCGTAAGCAATTTTTAACGATGTTCTATTTTCATTGTAGGATGACGAAGAGGGTCACCTTATAGCATTTCAGTGTGTTGAAGATCTGATGACCAAAAGTAGTAGCACATTCCTAGTTCATTTTGTACGTCTTGGGGTACTCAATAAGTTGAGCGAAATGATGACAGAGTTTGAACGGTCCGAGGAAGACGAAATTGACGGTCAAGGCCCAACTATTGATAAGGTACGGTTTGACTATTAACCAGCTGTTGTTTGTCACGGTTTACAAATGACCATCTAACTGCGTTTGTAGTAGAGAGGCTCCAGTATTTGACAGGTCAAGCGCTCAGCTGTCTGTTGTATTTCACAGTGCCGCTCACCTGAAATAGCTTCAAGCCTTCCCTTTCAGACGGAGTCGATCAACCCGTTTGTCACGTGCACCTTCGTCAAAGGGACGGATAAGCACACGTTGAAACAATGCCGTAAATCGACTTTTCTAAATAATCCACTTTTGCCACAGAGTCAGTTAGAAGATCACGTCCTTGTGCTGCTGAAGCTTTTACGTAGAGGTCTACAGAATCTATTACCTTCAACGTTTTAAACTTTCGTTAAAGTTCTTGGTAACCACTTTAGTGTGCCTGTACCATCAAGAATCACTTACTGGAGTCTTGATTTTGACTACTGATAAAAGTAAACGTGATAATTTTGAGTTAGGTGTCCAGTTATACGAGATTATGTCCATGCACTTAGAATTGCACAAAAGATGCAACCATTGTTTCCAATGTGCTCTTGTCAGAAGACCAGTAACAGGTTGATATCACAAAGTCGTACATTTCTCAATGAAGCACTCCACATAACGAAAAAGCGTTTTTCTAATCATTGAGAGTAATCGTAATTATCTACTATGTATCTGATGTAGAAAACACACGCCCAATTTGTTTCATCAGGAACGCCGGCCACATAGGGTGAAGTGAATTGCAAATTTTAAGCGTATTAAATAATTTATGGCACAATTAAATATAAAACGAGCATAAAATAGAAGAAAAGAAAAGAAAAAGGTATAGATTGTGATGTTTTAGTAACCATTAAAACAATTATGATTGTCCTCGTTCGAACTATATGCCTTTTATACGTCAAAAATTAAAGGACAAGAATACAATGTTTCCATAGAGAAACCATCGGGTTTTTGAATCATGTGCACGTGTTTGGAAATCGCCACCATAATCGGTAAAGTCTGTACTGTTAGGTAAGACATCTCGAAAACCACAAGTTTGATTACCATTAAGCAAATAGTTTAATAATTGGAGTTGAAAGGCCTATTAAACAGTGAGGACAACAATTCACGTCACTTCTCCTATAAAATATGAATAATAGATGGTAAAGACTTAAGTACCAAACTTGTTGTTGAGTGGATATCACGTTCAATGTACCTCATAGTAGAAGTGTTCTTATTTCCGATCTGTAAAAGTTTGTACCCGATCCAGTTCTAGTTTCTTGGTATGGGGTCCAAAGGGAAACACTTCCATAAGAGGTACCAGATGAGCATGGATAGCAGATCAAAACAAGTTCAAATACCCCATGTTTGCTATATATATTAGGCTGATCCTTCCCAATTTTGTTGGGAGCCATTGCATTCGATACGGGTGTAAGCAGTCTCAATGCACAAATATTCGACCGTTCAAGTATGTGAAAGCGCGGGACACAATGATGCGTTTCCAGTACGAAAAGTATCGAATAGATTTGACATACTGTCACGCCTTTTCTGCCAATATCTGTTTGCTCGTTATAAGTTTTATTTCTTTCTTTAACCGGTCAGGGCAAAGAAACCATCTCATTGGAGGATGCATCAACAATAGTTCAAGGGAAACCCTATCACTGGCATGACTGGTGCATTGTGAGAGGAAGGGACTGCCTTTATATATGGAGTGACTATTGCGCAATAGAGTTATCGAATGGCAGCAATGGGTGGTTCAGGTTTATTTTAGATGGAAAATTAGCGACTATGTATTCCAGTGGAAGCCCGGAAGGAGGGTCTGGGTCTTCTGAGAGCAGAAGCGAATTCCTAGAAAAGCTTCAACGAGCCAAGAGCCAAGTTCCTCTAGGAACGGCAAGTCAGCCTATTTTGTCGTCGTCTACGTCCTCGAGGTTAGTGGTTGGAAACTGGTTGCTGTCGTGCCAGAAGGAAGGTACCATCGTCATCAATAATGCTGATGGACAACAAGCTACTATTCTGAAGGAAGATCTTCCAGGGTTTGTGTTCGAGTCAAACAGGGCTACAAAGCATACTTTTACTGCAGAAACCTCTTTAGGTAAGTTTTACAAATACTAATTTCCTTTTGTAGCTGTTTGTATTTCTTGTAATACTTCCCTCGTGTAAGGGAGTCACCATTTTGGAGATGTTTCCAGGAAATTGCCCAGAGGGTTACCCAAGACCCCGGAGAGAATGGATAATTCCCTGAAGGGGAGTCACTTGGAATGAACAGTGTCATTAACATCGATAAATACCCGAGCATTTGAACGTACTGGCTCAAACGTTAGGCGAGAGTACAACTAGTCAATCCACCGCTTCGTCTCCCCCGCGTGCAAATATATATCGTCGGGTTTGGAAAACACCGTGTATTCACTGCCAACATATTGTACGCCTCAAGTGCAACACTGTAAACAAGAAAAACCTTTCTCCATTTGAAAATGTTACATAATATGATTAAATTAGTAAAATTACCTTATATGCTACTAAAGGTTAAACAATAAAAAATTATGCGCATACGCAGATGACATTTTCTTCATACCATTTACAAAAGTCGAGAAATATGGGTAGTAAACGCGGTTTTACTAGTAGAGAATATTTCCTTTATGGATTTAATTAATGGCAACTGTGAGCTCGACTTGAGACCTCATCTGACACTTACCGTTAGACTCCTCCAGTTCTTATATCGGCTCATACCAAAGGGCGTGGCTGAGTTGTGGCAAATGGAGACCCTTGTGTACTTTCCCCGCACAGTGACTGGCAGATAAAAGGCCCTAATGCAGGCAGTTACTGTGGTGGTGGGTGATGGGGAGGGGGGATGAAAATCGGGAGGTGTCTATGGAGTATTCACATCTCTCACGTTTTAATCCGTTGGATATGAAGTCATTTGTACCACCTAAACGATTATTTTTGACGTAATTGTTTTTCATTTTTACTAATACGTAGTAGTATTAGGTTCTACATAGCAACGGCACCAATACTTGTTGTTGTTGTTATATGTATGTATACATATATTCTGTGTTTGCTGCATCAACAGCAGTTCAAAATTTCTTGTAAGAGGCATT